>JBAMHZ010219394.1:0-14144 GCA_037177395.1 Alpinia galanga | reverse complement strand
TAGCAAATTTATCAATTAACACATACACCTAACAAGGACATGGAGGTACAGTGTTACTACAATAAACAAAATGTTAGACATGTTACCAGTATTTTTCAAGGCCATAGAGATTGCATTTCTTGTAAGACTCAAGTGTGAGTCGTTCAAAATCATCGTACAGATCATCCCTAAATTGTTTCTCCAACCCATAACTGAAGAGTAAACATAAAAAAATTAGAGTTGAAATTACTAATAGAAGATTAAAACAAGCGGTTTCGAAAATAAAAGTTCAAGTTTAGCAAGGTCCTCACATGATGCTCAAAATATATTAGCAGTACCTGTAAAATCTGAAGAGACACTCCAGCCCATAGTTATAATTAGCATTTGCATCTTCCATTGCTAATTTACAAAATTCATCGTACATTGATTTGTTGAACATATCTCGTAGGAAATATGACCAAAATCGATAAAGAGTATTCATTTCCTGCATAGAGAAACCATAAAGTTTCCAACATAGGTAAGAACTTAAAGAGTATTCATTTCCTGCATAAAGAAACCATATATTTTCCAACATAGGTAAGAAGAACTTAAAGAGTATTCATTTCCTACATAGAGAAACCATAAATTTTCCAACATAGGTAAGAACTACAATAAGCAAAATTCAACCAATGATTAGTAACTGAGGTAATAGCACATAGAATGCAAGGTATCCAAGAACAAGGTCAATTTCCCAATGTCTAATCTACCAATATACACTTGTCTCTCTCTTGGAATATACGTTATTTAAATGATTTTAAGAGAAAAAATAGAAGTCAAGACTTACCTCACTGCAACCAATCCCTAATTTCTTACGATCATTAAGACAACGTTTGTGGAACTTCAGATACCTGCACCAAGAATATCAGTACCAAACAGCATGAATAAAATAAATATAGTGATACCATGAAAGCAATAAAAGTTCAATAAAAAAATCATATACTTTTGCTGCTTAAATTGATTTTTCTCTAGGAGGTGATGGCTTGGATGCTGAAACGGTGGAAACGATTTTGGCATCGATCCCACAGGTGGGCTCCCGGAATGAATATTATGTGGTGAGACACTCAACTTAGAAGGCATAAAGCTGGAAAACAGTGAATGTAAAAGTAAGGCCAACAGGACAAGTTAATTTAACTAACAATAGAATCATATCTAAAACTAACTAGCAGTACTAACCCCATATTTTCTGGTGGCGTTGAACCAAAGAAAAAGCCAACTGAGTTGCTTGGTGGGCTCTCTAATGCGACTCCATGACGATTTCTAAAATTACCTGGAAAAAGACGCCTATGAGAGGCATGTGATTTGTTCGCACCTTTATTTTGGCGCCGTCGAGAGCTAACTTGTCCAGAGTCGTCAGAGGCATAACTTGTGGTGTTTAGGATTGTCTTCGGATGCAAGGATGAGGTTACATTGCTGGGAGCTTTATGTTCACCAGATTTAGTCATTTTTGTGTTGGTATTTCTATTATTACTAGATCTTTTGGCATGCAACTCCTGCAAATTACATAAAAAATGATAACTATTTTTATTAGAAGTAGATCTGTTATAGCAAAAGTAAACATGAACATCACAAAAACAAATGCCCCAGAACTAAATAGACCTATGTGGAAGAGAACAAACAATTACCTGCTCATAAAAATAAAGACCGTCATTGATAGCAGAAGCAAGTTCACTAGATATTATATCTTGCTTCCCTGAGCTAGTGCTATCATCTTTGTCAACCCTGGTATCCTGTATCGAAGTTATGCAAGACCCCGTTAGTGCTGGAGAATTGATTCATTATTTCTTGCTAAAACGAAACAAAAACAACTAAAGAAACAATGTGCAAAAAACTTCGCCTGCGAGGTGTTTCTAGACATTTGCACTGTCAATGCATCTGAAACAGAAGGGAGAAATGATTCTTGCATGGGAAAAAACCAAGACGAAAACAGAAAGATACTTGTCCAGAGAGAGGGGGCATATTGAAAGTGACATTGAAAAAATCAGATTCATGAAGGTGAGCCTATCTGATAACAGTCAATCAAGAAGTACCAATTAACATGCCACACTAAACAAAATGCACTTTGTCTACTTTACACCAGCTTGACATGTCATACTAAAGCATAAATTCAATAAGCAATATGTCAAAAAGTCATCTAAAACAATGTAAACATATAAGGAGTTGTGTAACAAACTTGTGTAACAATTATAAGCCTGTGCACGTCTTGATCATTAACATACATTTCATCCTCTTCATCATCAACCCTATTGAAGATTGAAACTTGTAAGTGCAAAATTGAAAATAAATCAAAATAAAAGAAATACATAGAATCATATTGTGGAAAGTGGAGTAAAAATTTTGAATATAAGAAAGCTACAAGGGTCAATGACCACAGGTGGAATTATGTGGATGAACATAATTATGGTAAAGAAAACAATAACTAAATTACAGTGAAAGCAAAATATCAGTCTTAAACCAAAAGATTGTTTGTTTAGTTTCAGTTATAAATCATTTGAATGCAATTGAATCAAATTGCTGCATTTTAAATTTGTTAATATATAATAGTAAAGAAGACCTTTCTCAAGCATTCTCATTGATTATATACTGCCATTCTAGGGCCTTGTTGGTTGCATGATTAGTTTGTTATATATAGCCTACAAACAAGGTTTTTTGGGAACCTAAAACACAACCTGCACTTTGTAAGTTACTAACATCTCTTTCTTGATCTTGCCATCCAAGATCCTAGTATTTTTTGCAATAGGCTAACGTTTTTTCTCTAAAAACAATATGATTTTGGTAACAAAATGGTCCTGTTATTTATTAGCTATGACCATTTTGAAAGGAAAGTAAGCTTCCAACATCATATATTATGCAAAACTATGTACAGGTTGAGTAATTGGATTACAGGCTGATAAAATCTACCATATGAAAGTAGGAAATATGTAATTGGTGGCCAATGGTCAGAGGCTTCTTGATACAGAGGATCTTGGATCAGCCAGATGAGAACCTGGCAGACATGGCATTCTTTCCTTTTTCTTACACCAAATAGCCCTAGTACATCCTATAAACTTCTTGTTGATTTCTCTCGTTGAACAGAAATAATTGATGGCTGAGAAGATGCTACTGGTTGATAAATATACTTAACTATGTTAACTGACTAATGCAATTTAAGAGCCTGCTGTCATTTACAGATGGAAGATACTTATTCCAAACTAGGGAAAAAAACAGGATATAGGAAGACAAACAAAGACAAATTTAATCAAACAAAGAGACTCGAAGAAGAAATTCAGAGAAGCCATCTTGTAACCTTCTATTTAATGAAAGATGATCAATATCATTTGTCGTATGCTCCAATTCAAGCTCCTCATCAAGCATAAAAGTACTTTGAGAATTGTAGACATGAGAACTATCAAGAAAACCATTATCATACTCAGCACCATCTGTTCCAGATGCCATACTCATATCTGCTGGACCAGTCACCTTGTCTAATTTTGGAACAATATCACAGGAGTTGAGATTGACCTCCAAATTGTTGATTTGAGAATCATCTGTTATATAATCAACATGAACATTGCTGGCAATAGAGTTATTAGGCGTACATCTGCAATCACCAAAAGGATCTTTGTGTCCCTCCAAAAGTGAGTTATAGTCCATCTCCTTATCGTTCTTTCTATCTCCATTTTGATCAGCTTCTTCAGCACTAATAAGCACATTTCCAGTACTAGATTCTGAGGAAGTATTAGATTCTTTTGTAGAATAAAGAGGTGTTGAATTTGAATATCCATCTTGATCTTGACAATGGGTCCCATGAACATGATCACTATTACTTCTTTCATTAATGTTGATATTCTCCCTTACAGGAGATTGGCTTTGTGTGGACTGAAATTGTGAAGAAATGACAGAAGAAGATGGGGCTGGAATCCACTTGGACCAGTCACCACGCCGTCTTATGTTGTCATCCTGCCCATTAAACTGTGAATGAGAACATAGATATACCAAAAGAAGCATGCTGTTACATAGCTTGTAGGTCAAACAAACTAAAGGAATCAAGGGTATACTAGTCATCAAGGTACAAGATAAAAACGTTTTCATTTTCAAAGAGCAGAACCAAATTATTATAACCTGGATTTCTATCAAATTTGAGCTACGTAAAGCATCAAGAATCAAGGGGATACTAGTCGTCATCTTCTTGACCTGCAATACCATTGTATTATTAGCAGCAAAATGTAAACACTTCTAACATCAAAGTATATTCAATTAGGAAAATAAAAATGTTTAACAACATAACCAATCATACCCTATTAAAATCAGCAATTTTGGTTATAGAAACCCATCCCTGCTCATCCAGTAATGATATCAAGTATCGATCCTTTTGCAAGTTCTCGTCACTACAAATGAAAGAAAATTGTAAGCATATTAAAGTTCAAGGAATCATTTGGCTAGTATTGATCTATTATATATAGATGGAAATTATTACCAAACTGCTGTGTAACGTCTGCCATGTTAAACATACTATTCATAAGCATGTCTAATTAGCATATTGTAAATGTTCGTGAGAAAAAACAAGAGAAGATAACACAAATGATGCTTATGCTAAGAGGTCTCAAACAAACCTGAAATAGTACTCAATTTGTTTTACTATATTAGTTTGCAAAGCTACAGTCTCTGATGTCATGTTGGGATGGACTGGAGGAGAAGGGTGGGATGGAAATCGAGGAGGGCCATGCATCACTTCAAGAGTAGTAGCAGGAACATAATACATAGGAGGGCCTAAGCTTGAGCAACATAGAAAAGTTTAGACAAGAAAAGATTTTCAGAAAAAGAAAATATGTTCAGATTGAAAAATTACCAGGGAAAGCAGGCCCACTGATAAATCCAGGCCCGTGACCTAGAAACTGAGGAACTGGCCTGATGAAAGTTCTTGGTCCAATACCATGAGGCATATCTATGCTGTCTCTTGGACCAAAAGGCCTCCACATTTGCGGAGGTTCACAAACATTATATGGTCTGCCACCATATGGAACATTGGGATGCCAATTGTTTGGATCTCGTTGCAACGGCTTAAAATTTCTATTTCCATCATTTCCTCCAGGTTGGCTGGTTGGGACTAATCCCGGCATGTGAGGCTTGCCCGAATTGGCAATATGTGGTTGAACATTAGGAAATGGTGCACGATGAGGTTGATAAGCATAATCAGGAACCATCAGAGTTGGAGGCTGTAAAACAGGATACAGCACTGGCTGCCCTGGTTGTTGGTATGTGAAATGTACAGGAAAAGGTGGTCCACCATTAACTGGTCCATTACGTCTAGGGCCATTTTTGTGATGATGTTGCTTCGGAGAATTGTTACTTACAAAACCACCAGATTTCCGAATGCCCATTGATCCCTACGAAAGAAGAGAAGATATAAGTTAATAAATATCTCATAAAGCACAAACAAACCCTATAACAGAAAAAAAAAAAAAGAACTTAGAAAATTGCTATTTTTTAAAACTAATTTGAATAGTAGTAAATGTATTTTTTGAAGATAAATAATGAAAACCATTTGATGTTCCATTTCTACAAACATATTTAACTCTCTTAATAGAATGATATATTACATAACCAGTTGCATAAATATTTGATAAATTAACTGG
The DNA here is from genome assembly GCA_037177395.1 of Alpinia galanga. Classification (NCBI taxonomy): domain Eukaryota; kingdom Viridiplantae; phylum Streptophyta; class Magnoliopsida; order Zingiberales; family Zingiberaceae; genus Alpinia; species Alpinia galanga. The sequence goes on along the minus strand of JBAMHZ010219394.1, from coordinate 8,514 downwards.
CCATCAGAAATAACATCCATGGAATCTTATTTCTTGAGCACACTGGAGTAACTGACAATACATTTACATACTGTTGCTAATTGGTACTCATTGATTCTCCCACTGAGCCAGTCAAAATTTATCATTTCAGAGCAAAAAAGTCAAATTTTATCAGTTGGTAAATCACTTGATATGCACTATCACTATATCCTGATGGAAACCATTTAAGTGTGCTAATCAAACTTGTCATCTGTTCACCAATTCAAATGCTAACAATAAAAGTGCAAACAAAGTTTCAAGATATTGATTCCACGCATTCACATGCATGGCATGAATGTGTCTGTATTTGTAGATTGTAACTAAAAGACCTAACTTACTTTTTTTCATAATCAGGAGAGGTTAATTGTTAAGTGATTAAAAGAAACATGTAACTTATTGTTGAATTCCCATGACATTCATTTTGAAATTTATTCTTAATGGGATATGTATCACCGTAAAAAACATAAACTCACAAAGAATTTCCTGCTCCAACCTTAGCACTTTACAGATAGTAGTGGTTGAAATACAGATGAATAGATAGTTAAACCAGTTCCATAATAGAAAAACGTCCAGACATGAATATAAATAAAAATTTGTTTTCAATAAAAATCAGCACAGGAAATGTGGGACAGGCTAACATAGCTTCATCAAATGAACTTCAGAACAATAAATAAAAATCTGATGACAACATTCTCAAAAAGTCTGAATAAAAGAAAAAGGCTGTGATATAATTTGGCATGCATAGTACTTGAGTTAAATTGAATTTTATATTACAAAGTGAGGCAAATGTGATATATAATAAAAAGGAGATACCTTCACTCCACAATTTTAAATATTCTAAATTCAACAATGGCCAAAAACACATACTTCTAAAAAAAAATTAATTTTTCAGTCTGTTTTCAAAAGAAATTCCTAATCTATCAAATGAAAGAACATTATCATCAGCATCATGTTGTGTGTCTCAACTAATTTGGGTAGGCTAGGTGTAAAAACGCAACACTTTGACAATTGCATTGAGTAGGACATCAAATTTGACAAAATGAGGGAAGAAATTACAATTTAACAAATGGAAAAGCAATTTCACCTTCATAATTCATATGGCCATTTTCAGAAGACATGAACAGAGAACATACTATTAATCGTTCTAGGTTCATGTCAATTTACTTGAAATATACTGTGTAGAGTATAAGGAGTATGCAGATTTTTTACTTCAAAAAAAAAAACTACAAAATGAAAGTGACCAGAACTACTTTATAATTCATGCAGTCAGGTGAAATTACGACAAAGACAGAAAAAGTAATAATAAGAGTAAAGCTTATGATGTATACTTAAAAGTTCACATCTAAAAAAACAATGCATCATATCATAAAGTTTAAAGTTGTGTATATGAATAGTATGGCATTGTGATAGACACAATAATAACTTGGCATGATGACAGATAATATAGCATCAGGATAATAAGGATGCTACTATAAGGGGAAAAAAACCATTTATTAAGAAAATAAAAATGTTTTGTGAAAATGTGTTTTGAGAAACTTCCAAGAAAATGAATATGGTCAAAATCCAAACTAAATAAAAAATTTATTACTTAAAGAAAGAGTCATGCATCCCTTGTGTAAAAAAAAAATCATTTATAGATTCTCACCTTTTTCACTACAAAAGGAAAACTACAAACAAAAAACATGAACCTAACAAAACTAAGTGAAATTAGGAACAAAACACAAAGAAAAAATTGTGGCATAGATTAAAAATCATAAAATGGTTGTGTAGAATTAGAAAATAGGTAAACTAGTATGACATGTTTGAAGATAGGTAATATATGATATAATAAGACAAAATAAATCAACTAAAACTGTGTCAAAAGTAAAGGAATAGCAAAGAAAACTCAAATTGCTGAAATTTTAAAAATTCAATAACTGCTAGGGAAAACATCGGCTGGCGTTCCACGGAGGGTTACAATTTAGGGAGCTGAAGCCAAATAGTCAGGACATGGCTTGTTGATCATGTATGTTTATTTTATAAATTTTGAGAAAGAACATACACATTTATGCATTTAGTTGGAATTTCATTCTAAGGCTGGCAGGTGGGGAGTGACTACCGTCTTAATTTCCTATATCCTTTGCATCGACTTAGTGAGCATCAAACACTCGTCAAGACGCCCTGCTCACTATTAAATATCAACATCTACTCTTATATTAGCACTCAAAAGTTCTCAGTAAAAGTATAGCGCGTTAAAATAATCGTAGTACCAAAAAAAAACAAATGGAATGACGAACAACTATAAACAGGAAAGATCAACCCAGAGCGTCAAAAAATTACTTGAATGGGAGCAGCATGCGGTTGAGAACCCGGGTTACCCATTGCCATTTGTGGCGGCATAGCAGCAGGTGCTGCCTTAGTCGCAAAATCCGACAAATCATTAGGCTTAGTATCCCCAAGGGAAGGCCACGACTCCACACCCATCAACAGATCCCCCTCCTTCCCTTCCTCCGCCGCCGCCGCCGCTTTCCTCCACGGCGATGGGCCGGCTTTCGCCGGAGGCAGTGCCGGCTCTTGCTCTGCTATCGTTCCAGGACCCGCAACTGCCGCCCCGGCTGGCAGCGCGGTGCCACTCTCCGACGCCAGGGTATGAGTCTGCGGACAAACCTAATCCGCGAGAGATCACAATGCGCTGCACTCGAATCTAATCAACCGTCTACGGCACAAGGAGAGGAATGACGGGGAGCGGCGATCGAGGAGCAGCCATCGACGCGCGATCGTAGATGCCTGAGCCACGGGATCAACGGGATTAGGGTTTTGAGGGAGTGACGTCGCAGAAGGCGGGACTAGGGTTTTTAGAATGGGCGGAGAGTGACAGTTTGCGGGGGATGAGAGAGGACGGAGAAAACATAGAGACATCGAATTTATAGGGAAGGATCAGGAAGAGAGGCTATTGGATGATTAATTCATTTCCTGTCCCGGCCATTGATTTGGGATCTGAATAGAAACCAACTAATTGCGTTGCCAATTTTAACCTTTTTATTATTTTAATCATTTTCAGGAACTCACAATTTGTTCAGTCTTATTGTATTTTTCCCATCCAAACTTTAGATATTTTAAACTTGCCTCTAACGGCGACCACTTTTCCATTTTGATCCTTCTCGTAGGCAATTTTTCTTTTTGAAAATTAAATAATTATTATTATATCTACTCAATTATTAGATAAAAGATAAGAGAAAATTTAAAAATATGTCTTTTTTTGTTAACATTATAAAAAAACAATTTCATCCTAAAACTCTTCAAAAATATTTTTGTATCTACTATTATGATAATAGCTGTTTCAATTAAAACTATTTGAGAAAAATAAAAATGATGCCTTTCATCTTATATATATATATTATATTGTTATAGCAGGTCCTGTATACTTAGGATAATTATGAATAGCTATGGATAACAATTATTATTGGTTAACAATTAAATATTAACTAAATTGAAGTCGTTTTAATCGAATTTAAATAAAATATAGATAAATTAATAAAAATATTTTGATATAATTGGATTTTATGCATTATAATTTTAAATATATTAAAAAAATGTAGTCTTTATTATAGTAAAGCATTGTAACTATTACAAATACAAAAATAATAATAGAGGCACTTTTTTATCTTGCATTATGACAGTTAATTAAAATTACTTTATATTACAGTTTTTTTTAATAATAATATATTTTTGTCGAAAATTGTTTTAAGTCATCTTAATTAAATTGATATATTTTTTAATATGAAGCACTTCTTGATGATAACGAAAATAGAAGCAGGACGCTTTTAAATTTTTGCTAAAAACTTGTGGGCGTGGTTGCTAATTATTACGTAATTAATTGCATTTAATTAATAGTTGAGGTATAAACATTTTCCCACTTCGGCAGTCACGTGGCGATGCCAATTCGCACGTGCCTTGGGCTTCTCTCGAACTTTAAGCGAAGAGGCTGTCGCCGGTCCGCGCTCCTCGTCCAATAAAACTCCGAAGAAGAGGAAGGCGAAGCTGAGACGTCCCTCCACCAGATCGATCTCTCTGCTTCGACTCCGTCGCTGAGTTCTCCAGGTACTCGAGTTTTCCTCTCTCTCGCTCCTTGTGACATGCTCATGTAGTTGGAATTGTCCTTTACTCTGTAGATCCCCTCGTCTCGACATCTAGCAATAACTTCTTAGGTCGTTGATTCATTGTCTCTGTTGCTCTTTTTATCCTTCATCTGTGGCGTAGGTCCTGGATCTAGACACACTCGCTGCTTTATTTCAAGATCCGGGTGTAGATCTTAACATTTTCACCATTTTGGTTTGGTAATCCGAATTCGATGGTATAGGTCTTCTACTAGATCTCTCCATCCGTGTTTGAAACCTTTTTTTTTTAAAAAAAAGTTCTTTCCTATAATTCAGATCTAGCAATCCTTACTTGTGGGTTGTGCAACTGCTGAGGAACAGGAACTATGGGTCTCACCTTTACGAAGTTGTTCAGTCGCCTCTTTGCAAAGAAAGAGATGCGGATCCTGATGGTCGGTCTCGACGCTGCTGGTAAGACAACCATCCTCTACAAGCTCAAGCTTGGAGAAATAGTCACTACCATTCCCACTATCGGTGAGTCACTTATCTCCTTATTTATTTTCTGTTTCACTGTATGGGTAACTTCCAGGTATTGGCTATGCGAAAGTATTTAGGATTTGCTTAAAATGTTTGCTATTCTTTGATCAGTCCTTGTTCCGTGAATATACGTATAATGGATCAAGGGTTCTTCTTTTATTTAGTTGATTAGTTTGGCAATTAGATAATGTTATGACTTTTGTTCTCTTGGTTCTTTTAGTCATACCTGTGCAAATATTTGCGTGCATTTTCTTCTCATTTGGCAAAAGTTGGAACTTGGACTGACAAAAGTAGGCATTTACTCTAGTATGTATTTATATTAGCATCTCATTAACAGAAGCAAATAATTGTTTAGCTTTTTGTTTTTTTTCCCTAACATTATTAGTCCAAGGAAAAAATATTCTGCGTCCCTCTGTGGAAAAATAAAACAAAAAGTTTTCCAGTTTACATTTGTCATGGGAAAGTACCGTGGTAATATTTCTGTCCCTTACACTGTCTTGCTTGTAAATCTTTGTGTATAAATTGAAATTGGCTCTGTTATTCTGGATGTTATATAGTCCTCTAATAATATGGATATATTTTCTTGAACAAAAGATGGCCTGCTAATGTTGAAAGAGGACGTAAATTATTGTTAAAATAGTTGAATTAATTAGTTTGAAAGATATGATATCACATGGAGGTAGAGGAACTAGGATGGTTTTACTTTAACATGACTAGGAGAAATCTAATGAATTTGGTTTTAGCAATGTGACTTTACATGGACCTCGATAATGGAATAACCAAATAAGATCCATAAAATGAATCTCAGATGGTCGAGAAATGCAACTATCTTAAAAGGTTCCAAGAGGATGGTTTGTGTTGGTCATGTTGGTAATTTGATGTTTTTGTGCAGGGTTCAATGTGGAAACTGTTGAGTATAAGAACATTAGCTTCACTGTTTGGGATGTTGGTGGTCAAGACAAGGTAAGCTTGCCTTTATTTTTCTTATTTATTTTATTTTGTTACTTTTTGTAATTGTATAAGAGTACATGCTCAAATTGTTTGTTTAAGTATCATGGTTTCTACGAGAGTTCACTGATCCTTGTTTGACTTGTGATATCTATTCAAGCATCTCTTTACCAGATTTTTCTGGGCGTTTATTCTCAAAGACAAACAACTTTCATTATATTAAATTAAATGGAATATCATTCCTTATCATTAATCTTATTTAACTATATTGTTGAAGGCAATCATTAAGTTTTTCTTGGATCTAATTAATTACTGTTGTGATGATGTATTCTGCAAAACAGATCAGACCTCTTTGGAGGCATTACTTCCAGAATACTCAGGGCCTTATTTTTGTCGTTGATAGTAATGACAGAGATCGAGTTGTTGAAGCAAGGGATGAGCTCCACAGAATGCTTAATGAGGTGAATTTAGCTTTATTAGATATTTTCAAGGTGGTTAGCAATTTGGTAATAGTGATAAATGCATTGCTAGTCCCTTATTAGCAACTTATGTGCATGCTATCTCTTTGGTGTACTTCTGGAACTTTTCAAAATTTCCTAACATGAGGACATTTAAATTATGCTTCCCCAAAAATTGGAGTAAATATGCATTTATGCAATTTCAGGTTTGAATATACGATGGGCAGTACTATTGTGCTAAAGTGTTTATCATATTTCTTACTATGATGGACATGAATTTTATTGTGATATGCCCAATGCAATAGTAAACACACTTCTTCCTTCTTGGAATGATGGTTATGTTATATAATTTTCTGTCCATGTACACTTTCTGCAAAGTTTGTTTCGTTCTGGCAATTTGGAAAAGGTTTTTAATTTTGTTTTTTGTACGGGAAGGATGAGTTACGGGATGCCGTGTTGCTTGTCTTTGCAAACAAACAAGACCTTCCAAATGCAATGAATGCAGCTGAAATCACAGACAAGCTCGGTCTTCACTCCCTGCGCCAACGACACTGGTAAGCCACTCTTGCTAGTGTTAAGTTTGAATTCCATTGCTGAAGTTGTTCTAGTATTGCACAGTCACATAAGTTATGACTTATTAAGATCTAAGTGATAATGTAAACAAATTGCACAACACTGGCACTTTCATTTTGGTAAATAACCTTGAATATAGAGATAACTCTTGTATAAGCATTCCAAACTAGAAAGGTTCTTATTCTTATGGAAGTAAATTATTTTATGTCTAATGTGTTTACAGTGTCACTAGTTCAGCTTATATTCAATGATGTTTGCCCATCAAAAGTCTATTTTGTTGGGTTTTTTTAGCCCTCGATTTACATAAAGTAACCATAATTCTCTTGAACTTGTCTATTATTTGTAACATTCAGATAGGATTTGGACTCTGATTAGTTCGTGTCATGGTTTCTAGTTCAAATTTTTCCATGAATGATCTTTCTCTGCCTCCAAAAAAAAAACACTTACAAAACCCTAACTCTAGATCAAAGGTCTATTTTGTTGGGCTTTTATCCCCTCGATTTACATAAAGTAACCATGATTCTCTTGAACTTGTCTATAATTTGTAACATTCAGATAGGATTTGGCCAACACTTGCTATGCTTGTTCACAATTTGAAGACCATAACATGAATCTAAGCAAAACATTTGTGACTAAGAAGATCATGCATTGTTGTCCCATCTAACTTGGCACCCCTTTTATCATTATCTTCAGGTACATCCAGAGCACCTGTGCCACATCTGGCGAGGGCTTGTACGAGGGACTCGATTGGCTCTCCAGCAACATCGCTAGCAAGGTATTCCCACTTTCTTTCTCTATTTTACTCCATGCCATTAACTCTATCGCTTGTCAATGCATGGCTTATATCTTCAATATGCAATTGAAACAAATGGTTCTCTACTGATACATAATGATCTGTTTGTTTACCAGGCTTAACCTACCCAGAATGCGTTCGACATGTTTGATGATCTTTCTTTAGGTTGGGTAATTTCTAGCTCATCTTCTGCCGACTATTTTTCCAATGCTTTTAGTGTTTAGCATTTTAAGTTTTTGTTGCTCAGAAATATAATCATGTTGGCTAATGCTACTTATCCAATTGTATTTGCGTTTGCTAGTTATTATTCTAAATCATTGCATATTAATTTGTATCATTAACAATGAATTTCTTGGGTTGCTTGCTTTTCCTCTATCATTTGCCTTTTGATGTCTCTCTATATATATATCTTGAGATTATTTTGGTTTTAAAAAATTGACCGTTAAAGTTTCAAAATTGTAGTTATTAATGTAGAAAGCTGCTTGTTTTTTCAATTTATCTCCACTCATTTTTAATATATATATATAGAGAGAGAAAAAGAGAAATATTACTCGGCACAATTTATTTGTAAGCATTTTCATTATCTATCATCCAATTATACGAGTACAGAATATTATAACTCAATTCTTGAATCATAGGGGATCGAATGGTGGATAATGTGAATATATATATATAAAAAGAGAAAAAGGAATAATCTCTTACACAACTCATATATATATATATATATATATGATTCTTTGCACGATTAATCCTACGTGACTATGTGCAATGCATAGTAACTCCATGGCCAATCAGAGTTTGCATGGTCAAATTTTAATCACAATTTGGTTAGAATTTGTCCATTGGCGGTCGCGATTCAACTAGATTTTGACTATGATTTGATCGAAATTTGATCAATTTCGGCCACCAATGGTCGTGGCACTAGTGGCTGTGATTTGGTCGAATTTTGGCCGTGATGGAACAGTGTTAGTGTCCCTTAGGATTCAGTAGTTGGGTTATATTGTCATCGACATTGATATTAAAGAAATCGAGCATCGAACGACCGCCGACAACAATGTAGTGCACGAGTGCACATGCAGGCATCGTGCATGAGATCAGTTTTCTCTCTCGA
>JBAMHZ010219182.1:0-14145 GCA_037177395.1 Alpinia galanga | reverse complement strand
ACTTATTTTTTGTCAAAAAAAAAAAAATCAAAACCATGAAATAATGAGTACTTCAATAATTCTTTACATAAATAAAATGTTTTTTTTAAAACTCATAATCTGAGTTGTATAAGCAATAGGGCAACAGTCTTTACTAATATATCAAAATGTATATATAAAAAAAAACTTCGCTTTACGACAAAAAAATGTTACGATTTGTAAGTCCAGAATTTTTTTTTTTTTAAAAAAAAGATTAATGGGGTTTGCTCACGGGGGCGGCTCTGCCGACAAGATACTTTGCCCTGAAAGATACTGTGAATCTAAATTTACTAGGGTTTGACTTGGCGGCAGTGGCACATGCCCAAATCCTGGAGGATTTTGTCCATGAAATCTGAGTTGCTCTCCACATGGAGCAACGTTCACTCCCCGCAGCAACGTGATGATCAACACCAAGCTGGAGCCTTTGACAAACCAAAGGGTGGCAAATTTAATTATTACAAATCCTATTTTATATTTGACCGGCCACAGCAAGTCCACCATTATTTTTATTCCAAAAATAAAATAGTCAACACGGTGAGTTCAATTCAACTGCACTCCAATTAGAAACATGAATACCATCTTGGCAAGTCAAAATTGTGCGTGTAATACACTAGCACATGTTGTTCCGTGCAACCAATCATCATCATCCTTACTTAGATCGCAAGTTGTATAACAAGTAAGGGTTAATTTTCCATGGAATTAATTGTTAAAAAATCATTCGATCATCATCGTAATTTATCTATGAAACCTATCGAAAAAAAAATATTTTGGTGGAATATTATCTTCTTCTTTTTTTTTTTTTGCTGTAATCATCATCACATGGGAAAAAACACACTCGTAAAGTTAAGTGCAATATTTGTAATCGTATTATTGCATGAACTAAGTGGGCATCGATCGACAACACCAACGTGCCATGCACCACCCGTTTGTTTTGGATATGAATAATGAAGTTGTAAAATGATTAATCAATTCGGAGAAATGCCTGGGAAAATAATTCCAGTTTGACCATTTTCTGTATGCTCATTAATTATGCATGCCCTCTTTTTTTAAAAACAAAATTTTCATTTCATTTGGTCAATCTTTTTAAAATTGAGCCGACTCGAGAAAATCAATACAAAGGTACGTAACTAATGATCTCCAGCCTAATATTTCCAGCTAATTAATTATAATTTTCTAGCACGAGGGTTAATAATGATCCTTCTAAATGCATATCTAGATACACCAAACTTAACGATCTTAGATTGCAGTTCTTCGTCAGTCCACCAAACTTATCGATTTTGCAACAAATTGATCTGCTCGATCTTCCAAATTGATCCGCCTGAGCTAATTTTGCTGCTATTTGCTTCCTTGATTCTCCCGGCCGGAATCCACTACCTCCGATCGTCTCCGTTATTGTTTATTAATACGAATTATATCGCTTCTCCTTCACTGCTTCCTAATTCCTTCCTACTCCAATGAAATCCCTGGTCGGCTGCCATGGTTTGTTTATTCCAGTCGAGGGGATTCTTGGAGATCTTCCCCACGTTTTCTCTCCCTTTAAATATCCTCCTCCTCGTCTCTGCAGTCGTCGTCTTCAGGCAGCGACATGGCAGTGATGTGCTCTGTTTCCTCCTACTCCTCCGCCTCTGTGTCCGTGGTGGTCGTGTTCTTGGTTGGCAGCCTGCTCTCGATCGTCGGCCACCACAAGCCGGTTCCGTCGTCGCTCCAGGAGCGGCTCGATTCCCTTCGCTTCGCCGACAGTTCCATAATTAGTTTTGACCAGGCGGAGCTAGACCGGGCGTCGGGTGACTTCGGCATGCTCGCCCGGGAGGCGCCAGGCGCCGTCATGCACCCCGCGTCGGAGCGCGACGTCGCCGAGTTGGTTAAGTTCTCGCATGCCGCGGCCCGGCCGTTCCACATCGCCGCGCGCGGCCGTAGCCACTCCGTCCGCGGCCAGGCCCTCGCGCGGGGCGGCGTGGTCGTGGAGATGGCGGCGCTGAGGAAGGGAAGGGACCGGATAAAGGTGACGTGTTCGGGCCGGGATCAGGGCGAGTGCTACGTGGACGCGGGAGGAGAGCAACTGTGGGCGGACGTGCTCCGGGAGACGCTGAAGCATGGGCTGGCGCCGCGGTCGTGGACCGACTACTTGTACCTCACCGTCGGCGGCACGCTGTCGAACGCCGGCATTAGTGGCCAGTCCTTCCTCCATGGCCCGCAGATCTCCAACGTGCATGAGCTCGACGTCGTCACCGGAAAGGGAGAGATAGTGACGTGCTCGGAGCAGCAGGAAGCAGACCTGTTCTTGGCAGTTCTTGGAGGTCTTGGCCAGTTCGGCATCATCACTAGAGCTCGCATTGCTCTCGAGCCTGCTCCACAAATGGTAACCCAATTAATTAATCTTTTTATCTTTTTAGAACAAATGATTACTCTCTGAGATCATCACTAATTATTAATTTGTACAAATGAGTTTTGTGCAGGTGAAGTGGGTTCGACTCATTTACACAGATTTCAAAGCCTTCAGTCATGATCAAGAGAGATTAATATCTGTAGTCGACGGGTTTAATTATGTGGAAGGCTCAATTATAATGGCAAATAGTCTTACAAACAACTGGAGATCTTCCTTTTATTTGGAAGAAGATATTAAGAGGATCAAAGGGCTGTCAGATGAGCATGGTGCAGTTTACTGCTTAGAGGTAGCCAAATATTATGACCACGCAACAGCAAATTCCATGGACGAGGTAATTCAACTGCTATGCTCATTTTGTTTATCCTCGTTCATTTAGAGGCTGCATTTGCTGAGTAGCTCAGGATTTATTTATACTTCTCTAGGAGATGAAGCTGTTACTTGGAGACTTAAGGTTTGAACCAGGATTCCGGTTCAAGACTGATGTTACCTACATGAGCTTCCTTAACAGAGTGAGAGAAGGAGAGGTGAAGCTCCAGTCAAGGGGTTTGTGGGATGTCCCCCATCCATGGCTCAACATTTTGGTGCCCAGTTCAAGGATTATAGACTTTGATCGAGGGGTTTTCAAGAACATCCTTAAGCACAGCGACAACAACTCAGTTGGCCCGATCCTAATCTATGCCACAAATAGAGGCAAGTGGAACCAGAGGACTTCAGCTGTGATTCCCGATGAGCAAGTGTTCTACTCGATCGGGATTTTACGATCGGGCTCCAGTGATGATTGGAAGAACTTGGAGCAGCAAAACAAGGAGATATTAGATTTCTGCGACAAGACCGGCATAGACTACAAGCAGTACTTGCCTCATTACACAAGAACATCAGATTGGATGAAGCATTTTGGAGCAAAATGGAGTCTGTTTGTGGAGAGAAAAATGAGGTACGATCCGAAGGCATTGCTCGCTCCTGGCCAACAAATATTTACCTCCAGTTATTCTCAGCACTCAGAAGAATCATGAAAACGGCCTGAAGGCTCACCGTCGAAGCGAAGACGAAGACTTGCATATTAGCGCATATGCTCTGAATGTATATATGATATGGAGGCTCTTGCAGTGCCTTTGTTTAGAATTGTGCATGTTTATGTCTAGAGATAGGTACTATGAGAGGGAATAGAAGAACTGATTCATGAAAATATCTCAGTTGAATTTTATTTTATTGAATTTAATCGAAGGTCACTTTAATGAGGTTCGATTGACTTTAGTGGTTGTCGACAAGGTTTTGGCCGGTGACCAATAAGAACCGCGTGAAGGATTAAGGGTATGTATGTATATAAATATAATTTGGGAGGTGGGTGGGTTTCTTTCTAATTCGCCCATAGAATACATTCGAAAAGATAGTGATAATACTGTCTTTATAAAATCATTCAATATAGAATCGAATAATCTATCTACGAAGATAAAAAAAAAATTTAATCTTTTTTAAACATGAATACTTCAATCGAAATTCCAAATATAATTTTTTTATTAAATTTGTCATCGGCACATGCTCTATTAGAAAATCGAACTAGGAAGCTGAGCGCCTCAGTTGGAGGTCTTGGTCGGGTGTTTGAAAAAAATGAAAAATAAGGGCTCTGTTTTTGCTTTTGGCCCAAAGTGAATATGTGGGTTCGCGAACTGCGACCGCATGCCCTTCCGATATGTAACGTCGGCATAAACGGCGATATTTAATGGGCAAATCGTAATTTGAGGGGTGAAAAATCTCCCCCACTTTTCTTTCCGCGAGAGTTTCCAATCTGCCCCTGCGCTCTTTTTCCTCCGATTCGGCGGATCCCCGCCACTGATTGCTTCTCCGGTGAGCTATTGGTTTCATTCCTGTGGCCTTTCGAATTGTTGTTTATGTCGTCTCGGCTTCTCTTTCTTCAAACATGTCGGGTTTCTTGCCCCCTTTTGCTGATCTCATTTCCTGGTGCCTTTGGTGTTTTTTTTGCCTTCCAACACATAAATAATCTGTTTTGGCGGACACCTATGCTCTTGTGGATCTTGATTCTTGTTGTTGTGCTTGACGCGATCAACTTCATAAAGAAAGAGCTTGGATCTTATATTTTTAGGGTTTCTGTTCTAGATTGGGACAGAGAAAATGTTGATCTTTACGTTTTCTTGAGATTTTTGTTAGCATATGTAGTTTCTCTGTCTGGGCCCCCATTTTCGTTATTTTCGTTGCTTTGGGATTGAAAATATCGAGTTTATGGGCCATGGGCGCTATAGGCAAGGTTGGGATTATGGGAGCAGTTACCTTTCTATTACTGAGGTACTCCTTGTAAGCGTATGTTTGGATCTCATAATAACGATTGCTTAAGTTCACTTCAGTAGTAGTAACTTGTAACACGATCAAATTCAATCAATTAACTTACTCTTCCCTTGATGGATGCTCAAAAGTCAACTGATAACCTAGGTTCGTTTTTACTTGTATGTTAGTATGAGAGGCCTAAACCATTGGTGTCTCAGTACAATGAGCTTTGTTAATCTCATAGCTCTATTTTATATTTGATCTCCATAGGATACTCACCTTTTGCACTAAATTCACTATGATACTAGTCATAATAAATTGGTTTGATGAGAAAATTAACTCACTGGATTGATGAACTAATAGGTGTGGTAAGCGTGTTAAGTTCTGTATACTAACAGCATCTGACAATTATTCTTCCCCTCCTGGGCCTGTAGTCTTGTTTAATGTTTATAATGATTTTAAGCTTTGATTTTATTCATGGATTACTTGGATGCAACTTGAACTCAATGTTAGAAGGTTTAAAAACTTTATAGAAGTTAATATGTCTGATTTTTATTACTTGCTCTAAGTTTCTCTTAGTAATCCTGCAATATAAACCAAGTTAAATTACTGTTGTTGGATTCATATCAGGTGTTATGCTTATAAGCTATGAGGAAACATGGTTGCAGCACCTATTCTCTAACTAGTCTTGCATGATTATTTGCTACTTTTTCACTCCCTTTCTTTGTTCTTCTAATTCCTATGGATTGGGAAAAAGAATTATGACATGACCAGAAAGGTTATATTGAACTTCTGCTGTATATCTTATTTACACATTTGTTTATGTTGTACCTTTTGAACATAACCTTCTCGACTATCATTTGAGGTACTTTCTCTTTCTATCTGATAATATTATAATCATCCACGTGTGTGTACTTTGACTTTGAAACTCCTTGAGTGCCATGGCTCTTATTGAATTGAGATTCTCAGTCTGCCTCTCCTGTTGGCCTTTCTGTTTTCCTTACTACATTCTCTCTTTGATTCCCCGTGCAAATGCATTTGGCTTCTGTCTTTCATCCACATTTACCTTGCAAGCTTCTTCTAGATATCTAAGATGCCAAGGACAAGATCAACTACTGCAGCTGCTAAATCAACTGAGGCAGCAAAGGCAGTTGAGCCTGAGGAACTTGTCCCCGATGACCCCAATGAGATGGAATATGAGATTGAGTATGAAGAAGTAGAAGAGGAGGTAGAAGAGGAAGAGGAAGTCATAGAGGAGGTTGAAGAGCTGGAAGAGGAGGAGGAAGAAACTGTACCTGTCAATGGAAGCAACACCGGTGATAAACACAGCGGCACTGAAAACCATCAAAACAAGGAGCAAGCAGAGCTCCTTGCACTTCCTCCACACGGATCAGAAATTTATGTTGGATCTATATCTTATGATGCTTCAGAAGTTGAATTGAGAAGCTTTTGTGAGTCTGTTGGAGAGGTGACTGAGGTAAGTAGTTTTTTTTCCCCGTTCCTGTCCCATTCTGCTGTTTCTACAGATCACTTTCATATAATACCTGAAAAATGGCAGGTTAGGATAATGAAAGGCAAGGATTCATTGGAGAATAAAGGTTATGCTTTTGTTACTTATAGAACAAAAGAGTTGGCTACTAAAGCTATTGAAGAACTAAATAACACTGATTTTAAGGTAAATTTCTGTTTTATATTATTGCTTCTATCCAATTGAATTTTGTGTTGATGTGAAGTTGCAAAAAGGAAATATCATTTGTTGTCGTCGTACTCATGTTGATTAATGCTGGATTCAGTATAAATAGCTCATGTCAAGATTTGGTCCTTGTCCTCTCTACAATTTCATACTGTTCTTTTCTCTTCTTTTTTTTTTGTTTAATTTTTTCATACTTTTCTGTAAATATTCAAATCATATTTCTTGGTAGTGGAACTTGCAGAAAGTTTTGAAATTTGCTGGAAATATTTTCTATTTTAAAAGAAAAAAGAAAAGTCTTTTGTGCTGTCCATAATATATATGTGTGTTTGCTGCCTTTGCTTGTTGAATCTGTTCAAAAGGAACAAAGAAAAAGAGTGCAGTTTAAAATCCAGACAAGAAATTTGTTTGCCAAGCTGATTCTTGCAGTTATTTTGACACATTATTTCCCATCTTTTACTCACCTTGTTGTAACCTGTTTCAGGGAAAAAAGGTGAAATGCTCAATGTCTCAAGCTAAGCATCGGTTGTTCATTGGTAATATTCCTCGAAACTGGATGGAGGATGATCTGAAAAGAGTTGTGTCCACAATTGGTCCTGGAGTTAATAAAGTGGATTTGATCAAGGTTTATGCATAAGAACTTTATTTTATATATTTTATGCTACTGTTTGAGATTCCCACGTATTGCTTGGTGATAAATCTTTAAATTTCAATGTTTTGTATTACATTTTGTTATCTATTACTTCTTTGGATTAATACACTTAATTTTTCATTTCTTTCTTCAATTTCTCAGGATCCACAAAACTCTTCCCGTAACCGAGGTTATGCATTCATTGAGTATTATAATCATGCATGTGCTGAGTATTCCAGAAAAAAGATGTCATTGGCAAATTTCAAATTAGATTCAAATGTCCCAACTGTAAGCTGGGCTGCTCCTAGGAGTTGGGATTCCCCTTCTAGTTCTCAGGTTATACCTGTTTCTGCTTAGATTTTTTTTGCTTATTTGTATTCTCTGTTACAAATGGTCAATCCCATTTGTAAATATAGATAATAATATAGTAAGAGATAGAGCTCAATGGCATAGGAGGATCTATATAACCAACTTCACTTGGTGGAATAAGACTTATTATTGTTATTATATTATCTATTACATTCTCTGCTTTTTGCATGTAACATTTTCAGGTAAAGTCTATTTATGTGAAAAACTTACCCAAAGATGTGACAGAAGAGCAATTGGAAAAGTTATTCGAACAGCATGGTGAAATAACAAAGGTCGTTCTGCCTCCAGCAAAATATGGACATGAAAAGAGGTTTGGTTTTGTGCATTTTAAAGAGCGCTTCATGGCTATGAAGGCAGTCAAGAGCACAGAGAAATATGAAATTGATGGTGATTCTTTACGCTATTTTCTTTATATTTTGCACACTTGAAGCTATATTTTTCCGACTTTGAATTAGAACAATGTCTTTTTTTGTTTATCTAGTCTATATCTTCCTATCCAATCAAAATAACCTTTCTTGTATTGGCGATAGGTGATGTTCTTGACTGTTCATTAGCAAAGCCTCCAGCAGATAAAAAAGTGGAAGTAGGATCAAGTTCTCAACAAGCTGCTTTATTGTCAAATTATCCATCTCAGATGGGGTATGGTGTGCTGGGAGGTGCTTATGGTGCTCTAGCTTCAGGGTTTGGGGAGGTACAGAATACAGCATGCTTCTATTTCAGAAAAAATGTGGAAAAATCTCATTGCATCACTGCATATGTGCCTTGTCTTTTGATTCTCATGTTTCTGTTCAGTGGGTTATTCACATCTCTTTTGGACAATACTGCAGTCTATGGCGTATGGAAGGGGACAGATTCCTGCTGGCATGGCAATGGTGCCAATGATCTTACCTGACGGACGACTTGGATATGTATTGTAAGCGAGCAAATGATTCTTTTAGCGGATAAATGTTCTCCTGACATGACCTGGCCTAATATTTATTTGCCCACTGCATTGCTAAACAAAGGGTTTTGTTTTTTTGTTTTATTATTTTTGTTTGATTTAGTCAATATAATTGTTAAACCCCAAATGTCTTCTTCAAATATCTCTCAGACAACAGCCTGGAGCGCCTGTGTCTAGACAGCAGCATGGGGTGAAATATGGTGGCAGCTCAAGTGGAGTTAAGAACAATGAGAGTGGACGTGGGCGTAGATTTAGACCATACTGAGCCATTTGGTAGATTTCTTCCAATTCCAGGATCTCAAAATGTATTGATTGTACCACAGGATGGTGAGAGCTACTTTCATCTTTAACATCACTCTTCAATTAAGACAAAATTGTAGAACACGTATGATGTAATATTATTGCTGCGAGGCCTGATCCGACCTACTTTTAAAAGTGAGTTTGTACATTAAGGTTTTGTTTTTTGGTAGTACAGTGTAGCACGCATTCTGATCAAAAGAGACGTTTAAGGAATTTATTTAAATTAAAGTTTCTTTAAAAAAACAAATTGAGGTATTAAATTAAATCAGAATAAGATATATGGATCTGCTATTTGAGGTGAGAAAGTGCAATTTATTTGAGGTTCTTCTTTTCCTATTCTCTTGTTGAAAACTAAAGGATGTGGTAGGCGATACTTTTACTCTAATAATATGTATATAATTGGATAGTAGAGAGCAAGAAGGCGGCTTACCTTCTAATCCAAGGCAGATAAGATTGGCCAGTGTGCGCTATACTTAACACAGGCATGTTGGGGCTTCATCTGCTTCAGACTTTATCCCTGTCTTAACTCCGCATTACAGGGATACATAAAACCACACAACTTTTAAGTACGAGGCTTTGTCAAAGAGTTGGCTTTCTGCCTGTCGAGCACAGCTGAAGGTCCTCTGCCATCCTTGTGTAATGGATTCGTTGCTCAACAGCTGCCTGTCTCCTACCCTTCAATCTGCTAGTTCAGCTGGTGCACGCACATGTTCAGTCATGTTTGAGTTTTTGGATTTTGGCAGCCTTCCTCTCTAAAGGTAAAATGTTTCTTTGGATTCAAATAGTCCATAGTTTGTCTGCGTTCTAGTGTTGATATAGGAGTTTTTGCTTGGACATCCATCCTCTCCTAGTCCTTACATGATCGCCTCCTTCATTTGAGTTTTAGTTGCCTCTGAAGTCCAGAATATCCTACTTTACTAAATATACAATTTGTAAATCAACGATCGGTTGTTTCTTCCTTGATTTTTTGGAGCCAAGTTCAACTGGTTTAATTAGAGTTGAAAATGGTCAATTTTAATTAGTTCGCTCGTGCACTCTCTTTGAGGCTCTTATTTTGTCAATTAAATTTATTTTCTTTTGATTTTAATTTGGAATTGTTGCTCAGTGAAAGGTGTTTGAATGCTAATTGAGCTCGTCTTGAAAAGACAATTTAGTTTGATGGTGATCACCACCCGAGACTTGATGCAGTTTAGTTTGAATAGGGCTTTAGGTGAGTTTGCCCAAATTACCTCGCCTAAATTCAGCATAGTTTGATCGACTAAGTGAGTACGGGTTAAGTTAGTCTTGTAAGAGTTGGATGGAACACTTAACTTGGTTTGATGTAACAATAAGAGATGTGAGGTTGCTCCCTTATCCATTCCTTGTTTCAAGAAGTTTAAGAAACCATAAAAGCTGTCAATACTATTTTAAAAAGTTATGAAAAAACTAAAAAACCTTCGACGTTGAAGGTTATATAACAGTATTGAAAATTATGTCTTTGCATCAAATAGATGATTAATTTTTAAATCAATATGTAGGTTATATGAATAGGTAAGTAAAAATATATTAAAAATTTTCTGAGGTGATCGGTTTGATTTCATTTGTGTCCACGTGGACAATCTCAATTTGTCATTTTATTTAAAAAAAAATCTTACAAATGTGCGAACCTTTATGACTTAAATAAATATATTCCTTACCCACACGTGTACGCTGTGTTATGTATGCACCAACCTTGCCAAGAAAAGAAGCTGAAAATTAATATCGTAGTAAATAAATTAATCCGCCAAATTTCACATTTGCTCCCCTTTCCAATCGCCGCCTTCGTCTCGATCGTCACCGGCTACTGGATTGATTGTGTGATTCTTCTTCTAGGTATGGTTAAGGCTCGTTTCACCAGATCTTGGGTATTGTGTTCCTTTTTTCCTATCGTTTCTCTTCGATTTGGGCTCCGCTTGCTTGTTTGGTACGTCCGTGGCTAGGGTTTTAATTTTTTTTTTTTTTAGATTTGGAACTAATTATCTTGAGAACCGGGGAATCAGAATAGAAGGAAAAAAAAATCTGAGATTGTTCGGTGATATGGAGGCCTGTTTTGTCTTAACGTGTTGAAATTTCTATTAGTTTCCAGGTTAAACCTTATTCTGATTGAGACAGAGCGGAGTACCCTAGAAGGAAGATGTTCTTTCTTGGTTCTGAACCTTCTGGTAGCGTCTGATATTATTTAGTCTAACATGTTTTTTTAAAAAATGATATTTCCAGTATTCTAGCTGCTTATGTTGGGAGCTTCGGCATTTTACTGAACCGCATAGGTGGTTTTTGGTATTACCCATTTGACATAGGTAAGTTTCATATTTCTCAAAACACGTAGCTATTTCCCAGTATGCCACTTTGTTTTTAACGGTCGACTGCTATAGACAGTCATCGATTTCGACATTTGAGTACATTAGTCAATACCTAAACTTACTATATTCGATTTTTTTACCATCAATCGATTGCTCATTTAGCATTAGTCAACTGATATAGTCAGTCGAGTGCACCAGTCAATTTTTAAGTTTATTATGCTCAATTTGTGATCAACAGTCAACTGCTAAATATTTTATCAATTTAAAAAACTCACAGCTCTTTATATAGACTATGAAATTCATATCTAAAGGCATGATTGTACTCAGGATAATATAAGGAATTTAATGAATAAGGTGCCTAAAGCTGTCGGTGAGTTTGAGGATGATGTAAAGAGTGCAATGAACTTGATTTGAAGTGTTTTTGAGGTACCTAAGACCATCAACAACTTTTGATCAAAACTCAATGATCCGATCTGATATTAGTAGATAGGTTGGGTGCTTTAGAGTTCTAGATAGACTTCTGAGCGAGCTTCAATAGGTGGGCCTTTGAATAAGCTTTTTGCTTTAGTTGGTTTATTGAGTTTGCCTTCATCAGTAGGTCGGTTTAATAGGCCGACCTAGTTTAAGGAGTCAGCCACAGGTTGTTGGTTAGCTTTGTCTTAGGTTAACTGCGGTGCGAGTCAGTAAGCGTTCAGGTTTGTAGCAGTTCAAATGCACAATTGGTTGGGTAGTCTGCCATTCTGGTTGGTGATTTATTGTGTTCAGGAGGAAGATAACTCCTGTCAAACATTAACAAATGACTCCTCCCTCTTGTAGACAGTGAAGGGTTAAGAGGGAGCTACGGAGTGACCCTTAGCGAAGCTCCTTCGATGTTCAAGTCAGGTGGTGAAAAGAAAAAAGTAAAACAGAAAGAAAAGAGAGTCTGTTCTCGTCCGTCGTGCTAGTTTAACACGTAACTACTCAGGTGATACATCGCCGCCACATGCCTCAGTTATCAATGCGCGTAATCGTCGGAGCTGTATAGACACAGCGTTGCTGCCTGTTCGTCTGCCTTATTTGATTGGTCTTCGTTCGGCCCGACCATCAAGTCTCTGGGACGAGGTTACTATGACTTTGAGTCGAAGTCAGGTTGATCCTGTAACCTGATGGGTTCTTTATGCTGATTAGGTCTTCTCTTGGCCACGTGGACCGGTATCATTTTCATGTCACAAGCTTTCCTTCGAGTCCAGTTGAAGGATCTATGCTGACTGACTGGATATGCACTTTGATGGCCGAGCTACTATTAGGTCTAGACTGATACCCCTTTGGCTGAGCTCCTGGTTGAAATGAACTCGTGCCCTTGTTCACACTATATCATTACCCTAGGAATTCAAACCACTGATGTATTTGAATCTGCCTCGGGAACTAGCGGATCCCTTATCCCATTGAATGATCCCGTCTGTCGCATTAGAAGATCAACAACTATTACATCAGATCTAGAGCAACAACTGCCCTATCCCACAGCTGTAAGCAGCGCCCATATGCTCACCTTACATCCAACTGTCCTACATCAACTTGTTGCTTATTATAAGCACCCTGATATAGTGTAATCGCCTAACCTTTGTCGTTTTCCTTCTATTGTCGTTGTTGTTTCTATTCTTCGTCTACAATCCACAAGCATCTTTCCTTCTCCAATTTGCCATGGCCTCTCCATCTAACTCCGACCTATGGTTCCACATGACTCCCTCTTCCTACATAGAGATAGAGAATTCAACCCTCCATACCACCATTAGTATACTTGAAGACCACCCTTTTCAAATCCCCCGACCATCCTAGCGACCCTATTTGCCACTTGTTGGGTACGCTGACTTCTGCTTCCACCAAATGACCTGCAACTTAAGCTTTTCGATTCCCTTTTTTTTAGAGATCTTGGCTTACTTCGGGATCTCCCTTAGTCAGGTGACCCCAAACTCTTTTTGACTCCTTTGTGGAGTCGCAGTTGTCTTCAACTATTATAATATACCACCGTCCCCAACCCTCTTTCATTGCTTCTTTTATCCCAAAAGGAGCGAACTTAGAGTATTCTATTTCACCGCTCGACCTTCTTCCCGATTCCTACAATACTATCCTACGTCCCATAAGCACTGAAAAATTCACTACTTTATCCATCCTAGCATAACCTTCATCTGGATAAACCACTAGCAGACTAATCTGCCTCCTCAACCAGAGCTGGGTCACTATAAAGAGAATCAGGATTATATAGAAACCGCTAAGCTCCTCCATAATCTCCACTTCGACATTAATCTGTTGACGGAGGACTTGCTCTAGCACTACGAGCTGAGCCCAGTGCAAACTGAGCTGGCTCTTCCTTTAGGTATTCACCTCAGATCTAAATTCTTACTGTGATTACTAATTTATTTCTCGGTCTTTTTTTTTTGTAGGTGACAAGATGTGGCGTGCCTCGATCCTCAAGCACCTAAAGAAACCACAACAAAGCCCTAAACCGACTTTCACTCTTGAAGATCCGACACTTGTTGAGGTTGCCCCAACCCTCGCAGAGGTTGCTACAAAGGAGTTGTCTCCTATTGAGCCGATGGCTCCTCACACTATCTTCTCTTCCAAATCTAACCAACCCATACAACCTAAGAAGAGGCTCCGATGGCTCAGGCGCGCTAGTGAGCCGAGCTCTTCTTGGCTCTCTTTAAGTTCAAGCCGCCTATAGGACATACATGCCTTCTCAGCCAGTCCCCTAACTCCTACGATCCCCCAATAGTCAACCGTAGCCCCTCGCTCCGTACTGCCTATACCACGAGACCCTGAGTCTCAAACTGCTACCGGCTGTGGTTAAGCACGACGATCGTACTCCGATTGGGGAGCATCCTCAAAGTTGAAATGACACTCCTTAAAGGCCTTCCTCTGATGGCACTGGCTGAGGAGATGAATAAAGCCTGTGTTGGGGTAAGCCCCTACACCTATCAATATTTTCCTAGTCCCACTTTTATCATGCACCTCTTCTATAGCTTCTGTCTCAGCAGCAACAAGAACTCTACACTCTTCTTCCATGCTCGTTTGAGTCTCAATGGCACCTCCGGATCCAGTTGGCCAAAAAACAAGCTTAACTGAAGCAATAAGTACCAGTTGAGCTGCTAAAGTCAACCTATATTCGGAGTAACTTCTTAAGTCTCAAGCTGAGTTGAGGGCTACTAAACTGATCCGAGAACTGTTGAAGATGAG
>JBAMHZ010218752.1:0-14150 GCA_037177395.1 Alpinia galanga | reverse complement strand
TCACCGAATGTTTTGCTCGGGACGGAGAGGAAGGGCTTCGAACGTTTTTGCTCGAGACGAAGAGGAAGGCTTCGAAGAATGTTTTCGCTCGGGGGAGACGAGGCCTCGCGGAGGTTTTTGCTCGGGACGGAATCGCCGCCGAGGGAGACGAGGCCTCGCTAGGTTTCGAGTTTCGCTCTGGGAGGGTAGAGGTTTTCGCTTGGGACGGCGGGCTCGCGGAGGTTTTCGCGGACGGCTCGGGGTAATGGGGTAAACCAAATTACGATAACCCCGGAATCCAGCATAACATAGATTTTTCTTGGTTTTGCAATTCAGGGTTAAATGCCCTGATTTGCTGATGTATGCTGACATATCAGGAATATAACATTACTAGGGAATCATCTATTCACTAAACCAAACATGGTTTTAATTGATAACCTTGGGTGGATAACCAAGGTAATCATGGATTACCCTTAACCAAACACCCCCTAAGAGTTTCCCGTTTTCCAGCCAAAAATGTTCCAGGATAGATGACAATGACGTATGTCTTAACTGCATGGTGATAAGAAACTTCACGTGAGCAAATAGTTGGCAACTTGGTTGAACGCAATCTAAAAAGTAAAAGAAACAGTAAAAGCTTGATGAGGAAAGTGAGAATAGATTTGGTACTCATGCAGATTAAAGGTCAGAATCTAAATTATTTTTCAGTTTTGAATTCTTAAAGGTCGTTTTAATTTCTCAAAAAGTTTCTTATATTTGTTAGACTAAGTTACCTTGTCTTAGGAAACTTAGTCTTTATTTTGGTTTACGAGAAGGGGTTTAGATCCCCAACTGTCCTTTCTCTTGGAAATTGTTCCTGGTGTTACATTAGTTACCCTGGATGTTGTTGATGCACTTAACATCAGTTGAGAATTAAATAGTGGGAAATGAAATGAAATGCTCTCAAAACTGATAAGAAAGTGTACTGTTATTATAACCAAATTAAATGTGACAGTTCAAGGATGAATTGATAGGATAGATGATATGCTCTTTTACTCTGAAATACTTAGCAAGTGCATATTACAAACCTTTTATGTAGTCTAATCACTACCAATTTTAAACACCGAATAACTAATCTTTCTTTGATATGAAAATAGCATTTTTTTTGTTCTCATAGTAGAATCAACAGCAACAGATCTGACACAAATAAGCATGTTTTTGTTCACATAGTAGAATCATTTGCAATGAAAATTTGATAGGTGAAAACCATTTTCCAATTTCATTGGTGGCATTTAGAGAATAAGAGTTTGATTTTGATGCAAGAAATTTGAAGTACCTAAAATCCACCATGTGCCCCATGACTACTATATTTCTCGCTAAAAGAGCTGGCCTCCAACATGCATTTGAAGTTGGTTGTCGTTCTTTGGGGTGATTAACCACTTGAGGATCTGAATCTGTATCCACAGAAACTAGTATCCACACAGCAATATCATCTAGCAATGGAGTTGCAGCAGCATCAGAAACACAATGATGCGAAATCTCTTGCATGAGCTTCATATTCGGACGAGATGAAGTGCTGATCTCATCTTGAAAATTGAACATACCAATTGGAAGAATCTGAAAGATCAAATTGCCTGAATTCAAAAAACTGGCTAGGAGTACCCTCTTTGATATGTTCCTAAAGGAAAACAAACTTGATTACAATACTAGAAAATTGAGTTACATAACAAACATTGGAAAATAAAGGACTTTATGAAAGCCAACATAAACAAGAGCAAGAAGTAGGGTAACACAGAAAATACTACAAAAGTTGACATAAACAGTCATGTTGAAGAATTAAAATATAAGATACCAAACACAATAGACTCATGATGCCCACAATCCAAAAATTCAAGCATCACAAAAATCTACTGTTCAAAATAGGGGAACATATATAATAGTAACAGACATGGTTTAATAAATTAACTATTTTTTACATGTAACAATTTTAGGCAACATACCATAAACCAAAGCTGCCAATACCATTATGACCTACAATGAGATAGTCACTCTTTGGTACCGTTTTCAGCTCTACTGTGGGTCTTAAATAATCAAAACTTGGCAGCACAAACTCCTCCAGAGATTTACTGCAAAAACCAATGAGAAATGACCATCAAATTACAAATAAGCACAAAGTGTCAGATAAGTCAAAGAAAATCCCTCTTAGAGCCTCATTAGAACATACGATCAACACAAAAAAGCATATTTATGACAAACATTTCATAATATCATCTCACTAACAATTGCCAGTTAGGCTGGCAAGAGAAAGAATGAATATGTAAGCTAGGATCAAAAATACCTCCAATTGCAGTTCATCAACCACACGTGCAATGTCCCACTCACTTCAGCAGCTATGACATAGTTAGGTTCACAAACTGCAATGCAGGAAATGCTCGCAATGGTTGTCAAGGTAGTTGATGGTAGAACATATCCCATAAAAACTTTTCCAATTTGTACAGCATTTTCCTCATGACACACAGATTTGCACATAGAGCATGAGCAATTCATATTTTGTGTCCTGTTGATATTCAGGATTGATTAAATTGATGGTGTGAAAATTCATTACATGACAAATATAATTAGTGAAGTTCTGGTATTTCTCTACCTGCAGAGAGGTGTTCTTATACCACTAACAAAAACAAGGTATTGTCCATCAGGAGTGAACTGTAAACAAGATCCTTTATATGGTGTCTATAAGAAAAAATCACTTGAGATAAGGTATACTGAAAAATGGGAAGTCACATTAGAACCTAAACACGACATCTTTCAGTAGGATGGCTTACAATTACATTTGCAGGTCCAGGAAGGAGAGGCAACATAAGTGAAGTGTAGCCAATAAAATATGGACAGATCTCTCCCTGATCTTTTAAAGGAACCTTATATATAAAGACAAACCTTTCATCACTTTCTTGAATGCCACAGATCACAGAAATTTGTAAATCAACCTTGTCTGATCTCAAGAAGATGAACAGGACTGGCTTGGGTTGCCTATAGCAGCCAGCAAGCTCAAAAGATTCGTCCAATACTTCATCTGATCTAGGACCTCTGAACAAAGAATCATCAAACTGATCATTAGAATTTAGCTGTCTTTGGCAAATGTTTGTGGTTTGTTCATATCTAATATACCTTGTGACTGGTTTTACATCTGAAAACGATAGCTGTTCCATAACTCCCATGTTTTGGCCAGGCACACAATTGACAGGCCCCTGATATGCCAGTTGGCAAAATTGGAAGGATGGATGGGGCTTACTCATGGAATCCATAAAATTCTTCTCTGTGTGATTAACAGAATGATCATGAAACTCAGAATATTTCACGCTAACATCGACATAATCAGTCACATTTTGGGTTTGTGAAACAACTGCTGAATCTGATTGGTTACTTGTCAGCTTGGTTTGGACACTACTAGAAATGTCTGTTGGCCTTGCAGCAGCGACATCAGAATCCATATAATTTCTGCAGATTATACTTTCTGAAAAAGGAACCTTGCAATTGCCAGAAAACTGTGATTTATTAGAAAGCCTCTGAGACTTGTTGGTTCTGTCAGTATGTTGCCCATCATCTGAAAGCATCATCTTATCTCCATTCACATTAACCAGCGAAACATTTGTAGATTTCACTGCTAATGCATGATTATAACCTGTTTGATCTCCAAGCTTACAAACTTTTTGTTCAGTAGCATCAAGAACTTCAACCTCGGCCTGGTTATCCAAAACCGAACTTTGAATGTCTTTGCTGGTTAAACCATTCTTGTTTTGTGGCACTTCTACAATTGTTACTAGGGCACATATATCTCCCTTGTTTAAGTTATTAGAACAAGCATTTGCAGCTGTAGAGTATTGCCCCATGCACTTCATTTTGCATTTTCCATTATTATAATGCAGCATAGATTCAGATATCTCCTTTTCTTCATGAGAATCCTCATTGTTAACAACTTCAGAATTCAAACATTGCAAGTTATGGTTAACAGAAGCACCTATACAGTCAGCATCTGAACGTTCATTTTCAAGGCGGAGATCATCATTAAATGCTTCTTCCAAATACTCCACAAGAGAATCTGTTAAATATTCATTCTTAATTGTTTCCTTAAGAAACAAAACTTCAGAATCCAAAGGCTTTCCAGCTCTCTCAGCAAGAATATTAAGAGATTTAGATGTGTTATTATTTTCTCTGGATTTAGCAGAAGTTTTACAGTCAGATTCACAAGCAACATTTGTATATTCATTTGGATGAACATCACAAACATATTTATCATCCTCATAGCTATCTGGAATCATATTATTTGCATCATGTAAAGATAGTGTATGATCTGATGTCTTATGGGGCAAAGAACCATCAATAGCATCCTTCATTTTTGCCATTTGGCATGAAAT
This sequence comes from Alpinia galanga, assembly GCA_037177395.1. Lineage (NCBI taxonomy): Eukaryota > Viridiplantae > Streptophyta > Magnoliopsida > Zingiberales > Zingiberaceae > Alpinia > Alpinia galanga. Next base: position 9,780 of record JBAMHZ010218752.1, on the reverse strand, counting down.
TAAAATTTGGTCATTCAATGTCTCAGGAACTTTTTCTTGTGTTCCATTCATTAGCCTATTAGCATCCAGCCCTTCTGAAAAGTGAGAAGCAAAGTTTAACAAAAATAAATGCGATCTGGTAAAGAGGAGGAATGAGCTACAAAAAACAACAGTTTGTAACACTGAAAACAGAATTGCAAATAATGCCTTCATGAGCCAACTAATACTTGAGCTGTTGAGCATACCTTCATATATTTTTTCAGTCAACTGATCATTCTTAGCCATATGTTCTGCAGAGCTTGCTTTAGAAAAAGTCGAAGTTGCACCAAGTCTCACTGCCTGGCTCCCATATCTTGACTTCCTTCTCACATAAGTCTTCTCAAGAAGAGGAACAGCTCGAGGAAGCAGAAAAGATATCATGGACTTTGCCAATTCTTTATCAGATACACTCAGATCTGCTCTCTCAGAACCAGAATTTGAAGAACCAGACAATGGGCCAGTTTCTGGAAGTGAATCATTGGCAAGTTCTTTTAAAGCAGCATCTGGCAAACTTGAAGATTCTGGTCCAGGATTTATGCATGTTGAAGGAATCTTTAACATGTTCCAAGAGCTTCTGCTCTCTGATTGAAAATCAGCAGCATCACCTACTAAGCAATATGCTATTGAAATCAAAGATAGCAGAAATGGAGCTTTATTTAGCATACCGAACAACAACTAGAAAATGATCGCAAGGAGAAGTTTCCAAGAATACTCACATTTTTCCACATCACATGTATCAGAAATGTATAATTCCGAATAATTTTCAAATGCCAGCATTTCTCCACTTTCCACTGCTTTTGGTAAACCACCAGATGGACTCAGTCTGGCATTTGATAACCTAATAGTATTTTTCTGTGAATATCACATAATAAAAGAGATTCTATGAGAAAATGAAAAGTGAGAAAATAGTTCTATTATATATAGGCATGAGTAAATTGACATTATCATAGACAATATTCAAAGTTCAAAACCCTATGATAAGCATCGACTAAAACATAAACCACACCTACCCCAATATGCATTTCTTTGAAAAGATTGAAACAAGTACATTTGTGTTCATGAATATAAGATAAAAGTGAAAATCTAGGCATAATAGCCATATTTTGATATTTAGAACTAGGTCCAAGAAAGTAATGATTAAAATATTTAAGCATAGTGCTGATGCATCAATCCACATTTTAAAATGGTGTATACAATATGATAGTACATAATGTTACGTCGACTATAATGATGGGATGAATATATGGGATTAAAAGGGCAATCCGGTGCACAAAGCTCTCATCATGTGGGGTCCCGAGGAAAGATTCATTGTACGCAACCTTACCTTACTTTTTTTTGCAAGAGGTTGTTTTCAGAATTTGAACCCGTGACCTCTAGGTCACAAAGCAGCAACTTTACCGTTACGCCATGGCTCCCCTTCAATGTGGAATTACAACAGAAAATTAAAAAAGAAAAAATATAGGTGAAGCTCAAATGGATGGTAAAACCATAGAAAATAGGTTAAGATCGTGTGAGCATGCTCAAAGATGCTAAATAGATTATCTAATTAGACAATCTAAATTGATTAGCATTAAAAACCTTTAAGAGCAGAGAAATCAAAAAAAAAATCATTTAATACAATAACAGATTTGAATGGAACAGCTTTACATAGAGTCCAATGGTGGAATATGATCCATGTAGCCAACCTGCAATAGTTGGAACTTGGAACTCATGGTTTATTGTTGTCAATGCATATATGATACAATATTATGTATGTATAAGGCTCCATAACTGATGGGGAATTAATTCGTTTTTCAAACAAGTATTATTATATGAGTTTCTTAATCTGCATGAGATGTATCATGCGTGTCAAGCCAGAAATCAATACATAACCTCAAGTTCAATAGTGCTGTCTTCATGTACGCCAAAGGTGGCAAATTCAATATTAACTAATAAACAAGGATTCAGAAATAGAATCTAAAAATACTTCTAGGAATTTACACAAAACAGGCTAAATGAACCTAAATGCCAAGCAAAAGAAATTAATGGTACAACAGATAGATGGTTTAACAGGTTGATTGGTAACATCAGTCAACTTTGTCATTAGCCAGAAGGCATAAGAATGAGCAAAGATATCGAACCAACATTGTGGCACAGTTCTATTTTTCAATAGTAGGTGAGTTCTGGCTCTTGAACAAATGTCTGAACAACAATAGACTAGTTTGACTTAAACACAAGTGTACTAAAACATCAAAAACAATGTTAATCAACTACAAAACAAACAAAATGTATCCCAATGAATACAAGAAGCTTTTACAATTATACAGGAAGTATTATTGTTGGTCCAGTACCATCACTTACATGCCTGTGCTATACACTTCTCCATAAAATATTTCAATATCAAATGCATTTTCCAAAGTCAAAGAGAAGAATAGTATAAAAAAACCATCAGACCTCATAATCATAGACACAAGATGGAGCAGCAACATTAACTCGACAACCTATAGTAGATTACCGTGCTATTGTCATCATCTGAAACATGGTTCACTCCAGTGGGATCTTGACTTGTAGAATTATTTTCCCTGACATAGATCACATGCTTATCAACAGAATTACCAGAATCTCCCATCTCCTGTGACAGAATATTTCTTTCTGGAATTTGATGGAAAATTCCCCTGCCTTGACAACCTTCTACTTGTTGGCATATATCATCACTTGCAACAGCATCACTCTTTGGTAAGAAACGAGGATGACGTTGAGAATCCTGAATCTGAATAAATATGATTTCTTGATGAGAGTAAACTCTTTTCGTATATAAGGTTTTGATTTTTAATTTCAGAATGAGAGAAAATTACATTTTCTTTTTCTAGATTTCCAGCTCTAGCATCATTTGTCACATGGTGGTAACAAAGCCTTTTAGCTCTACCTGCCTTGTTTCTATCTCTTGTACATACTTTGTCCCTCACACCCCTTTTTCCAGCAGTCTGATGCTTTTCTGTGTGCTCAAGTAAATCACTACGTGCAAAAAAGTCTGGAGGTTGCATCATTTTATCCAATCTTGGAACTTCATTTCTAGAAGTAGGTGATACGATATTTGGTTCCACAACTCCTTGTATATTGGCCACAAGCTCACGAAGCAATCGTTGAACAAATGGATTTCTAAACCCAAAAAGCTGCATTAAATCAGAAAGAAAACAGAACTGAATGAAAAAAAAAAAATCTATGCCAGTTCTGCGCATATGGTGCATTAGCATGCAGGCATGTCATCTAATAATATCAAGGAAATAATTAAACAAGAAATATCAAGCAAATAGGCAAAAATGTTTACAAGACATGAACATGAAAAACACAAACCTGCATTCTAATCAGAAAGTTAACCCAATTATTTGTTTAATAGGTCAAAGATATATTTAAAAAAAGGTGTAAGAATTAGTAATGATTATGATTCATGTTTTTCAGGGATGGGTTCTGATGCCAGTTCTGGTAAGTTAGAGTTTCTTAGGAGAATATTTAAGTGAAGGTATAAACAAACTGTTAGGTTTAGCTCGGCCATGGATATGCAGTTCCAGTTTCCTTCACTTGTGAATTGCAAGAATGGACCATAAACTGAAATGACAACCCTATTCAACTGTAAAGTTAGACATGAAAACAAGTTTGAAAAGGCATAACCATGTAATAATGGACCCAAAAGACTTACTAGATGAATAACATGGACAAAACCAAGTGTTATTGCAGAAGATAATTGTGGCATCCAATTTTACAAACAAATTTAGCACCTCACGGTGTTATACTTAAGGGTTAAAATCATTTTTAATGCACGTAAGACACAGGCCAGAATATGTCTTTATCGAATGATTCATATGACACAATGGTAGCAACTTGCCATCTTGCAATTAGCACCATCCACATGTAGCCATTTCCTTCTTAGAACCACTGACCCTACACCCATGATCATTATAACAATTGTAATTTCTCATCAAAATGACAGAGCAAACCTAAGACAAGTCATTTGGTTCAGTTCAGACAGCTTGAAGAATTTAGAAACAACTTGATGGACACTGTAACAGGTTATAAGCCTGAAACAAGCACATAGTAGCATCATGAACAAGACTAGGCACAACATGGCTCCCAACAGCCCCTGCCAAGCATAGCCTAGATGGCTAAATTACTATTTCATCACATTACAAAAAAACAGTCAAATAAAAAAAGATTGGTCATTTTGATGAACAAATATGAAACCAACAAAAGTTACGACCACTTTAATATCAACATAGAAGTAATTAGATTTGGTAAGAACCAAACAGCTTAATCCCTATTTCATGCACGGATCCTGTTTGTTAATTTGTAGTGCTATCATTGCAGTAGAAGTAAACCTACCTGGTTTCCATCAATCTTGGAAGAGAATCTCTTTCCATTTCCAGTTTTTACCCTTGGAACATTCTTCTGAAAGTTCACCCAAGCAATATCAGGTGTATGTCCAGTAGAAGACTCTCCATCAATTGATGTTATCTGCAGATGATATCAGTATCAAACCTACAAAGCTAATAAAGAACGGAAGAACCATAATAATGTTTACACAAAAGAGGGAGGGGATAAAGGGAGATGCTACTACAGAATAAAATGTAAGAAAACAACTTGAGACGGACCATAAATAGAGGCCCTTTTACACCTTCACGAATTTCCATTTGATATGTGTTTCCACCATGAGTTCGGACAGCATGATAACCAACTGGGAAAGGATATCTGTCTTTCCCCTATCAAAATTAGCAAAAATTAGACTAAGAACCATAGCAATGTCCAAGAAACCACATGCATGAAACAAGCAATGTAAACGATTAGGTAACATGGTCTGAATGAACATTTGCAGAAGTCATGCTGTATAAAAAAAATGTCTATAAAAATTTGTTCTTTGCCCTTCCAAACGTGTAATCACAGAATTAATCTTGCATTTCTACAACTCGGTAAAACTTCCTTCAGATTATTCTCACCGATACTGCTTGTGCCGCATAAAATTGTCCATTTACCCTTACCCAAAAAAAAAAAAAAACTTTCTCAAAGCAATGCCTTATCAGGAGAATCAACTCGACTGAACTGTTCGTACCAAGACCCAGAGCGTAGATTCACAAGGAACTAACTAATCGGAGAATCATGAAGTGGAAAGAGATCGAGATCGTAGATAAATATCTTAAAGCTAGAGAAGGAAACAAAGATCACTAACCCTAGAAGAGCTCCAGTACTTCTTATCCCATGGCCCGCGGTAGATGGCGCCGATGGAGGTGATCTCTAGCTCGCCGCCGAGACAGTTCCCCTCCTCCATAACGCAACGCGAACAGAGTCAGGCGACGACAGAGGTCGCCGTCGCTTCCACCGACACGAATCCGATTCCCTTCTCGGAGGGAAAAGACGAAAGATGGAGCGGGAGCGAAGCGCGTTCGAAATTAAAAAGTCACACGACGAAAAATGGCCCCTAGTGGGCCGCCCACCGTCACTTAATATGGGCTTGGCCCGTCACTGAGCGTAAAACAAAAAACTATAATAATATATAAAAGAAATTTATAGTAAAAAAACTATATTGAGAATTACACGATAAAACTAAATTATATTATGGATGGTCCGTTAAAGAAATATGAGCAGCTTGAAGTCATATTTATTTGAAGTTAACTAAATAAATAAGTTTTAACAATAAATTAAATAAATAAGTTTGAACACATATGTACTTGACTTGTTAATGTTTATAAACCGTATTCATAAACTGTGTTTGTGAATCATAGTCGTAAACAGTGTTCATGAACCGTATTAGTAAATACTATTTTTCTATTTGAGTTATGATAATATTTAATGTAATTTTATAAATGACATTTTTTGTCTGGTTTCGTAAAATGATTATTATAATGTATTAAAATATATTTATATTATAAGTTTCAAGTAAACAAGCTTGGGACAAGCCTTATTAAATTTATAAATAAACAAATAAACTTTTATCAAACCTATAAATATTTTTAAAATACATAAATAAACTTCCAAAATAAATAAACAAGCTCACTGACCAATTAAATAAAATATTAAAACTTCAAATAAAAAAACAAACAAACTTGATAATATCTAAACAAGTCAAGTTTCAAGAAATACTTTTAAACTAGCAAGTTGATCGATAGCTAGGTCATTCAATGCATCATTTTGTACATCGATCGTGAGCTATTATTAGAGCTGTCAATTTTGGTTAGGCCCGTCTGGTTGGCCCGCTCCGCCAAATAATTTAAGCGGAATTCATCGCGGGCCTAAAAAGATCAACCCGCATGGGTTGCGGGTTAAGACAGGCTAACCCGTGGTGGGCTTGGGTTGACCCGCGGATTAAAAAAATTAAAAATCATATTTTTCAAGTGAGACATAATAATGCAACATATCAAGTCCAAAACAGTCATTCTATACTTGAGAACGAACCATTAGCCGAGCACAGAATCGAGTGGGACTCGACCAGGGACTCGACTGATGATATCAGTCGAGCGGATCCGAGTGGCCCACTCGACTGTTGGGCGCGAACTATAAAAGGACCCGCCGCAGCAAGCGAGCCCTAACCCGACTGTTCTCTCCCGATTCCGACGCCGACACTGTCGCCAGCGCCGAATCTTCGTCTCCGGTCGTCCCCTTCCCGTTCAAAACCCTAGTTTAAGTCCGGTAAGCCCTCTTCTCGTCCTCCTTTAGGTTTTCTCTCAGTTTTTTTTCTAACCAAGCCCTAAAATCGCCTTTGTCTAGGGCTCACCGGAAACCTGACTTCCGACCACCGGCGTCCATCCAACTCCGGCCATCGCTAAAACCCAACTTCAACTCATCAAATGACGCCTAGGTAATGCTCTGAACCTCTCTTCTCTTATTTAAATTGGTTCACTAGGATTCCTTCTAACCAACATTATGTTTCTTGTTGTTCCTTTTGTGTGTCATCCCGTTCTTCTTGTGTGTCATCCCACATTGGCATCACACATTCATAATCATCTACATGCATTCACATCTGATTATGCATTAAACCTTGACTATCATGCACCATATAGAATGAAAAAAATGGCCAAGAAACCTCGCCGAGAGGCCTCCAGGGAAAAGCCATCCAATGACTCTAGATTTCCCTCAGAATTTCATGAGCGGGCATTTAAAGAACACTCCTTCCAACTTATGCCCACTAGAGCCGTGGAAAACCTTTTCCTCTTCAATTATGCCCCAGATGTCAATAATGTCATACGCCACTATCAATTAGAAAAGCTAGTCTTTTGTACCCATACAACCAATGTCGATCTCCTTAAAGAGTTTTACAATAATCTACAACCAACCGGTGATAGATTCATTGTAAAATCTAGGGTCCAAAATACAGATATTTCATTCACTCCAGATATTCTATCTTCCTTCTTGGGATTAAGATCATCCTCATCCACTCTCGAGTTATATCCCAGTCTTCCAGAATCTTTAACCGAGTACTCATTGGAAGATATCCATCAACACTTTTTCCATCGCTCCCTTCCTGTTGGAACCACTCTATTTCCAGCCATGTCTCTCTCAGCTCCTCACAATCTCCTATACAAGATTATAGTAGGCTGCATACTTCCTCTCGTGACACGTGGGCAAGCCAAAATTCGCCCACATCACCTACTAGCCTTATACCTAATGTCACAACTTCATGACTTCAACATCGCATTGAACATGTTTCTTTGCATCATTCACTTTACAATCCCTGTCCAAAATAAAATCCACATGCCTTTTGGACACATCATCACCCAGTGGCTATCCGACATAGGCATAGACATCTCACAGGGAACAAAGAAGAAAGTGTCTCCCACCTACGACATAATCAAATGGCGGAACCTAGCGCTGGCCGGAATGGCCAAATCCAACCAAACCATAGTGTGGGCTGACGGACACCAAGAAGGGGACAACTACTACAAGACTGCTGCAGCAGATGAAAATGACGAAGGAGCAGCTGAAGAAATAGGAGGACCCTCTGGAATTCCACCTTCCACAGCTGCCACATCTGAAGCCCCACCAGCTGTCCCACTGTACATGGCTGATGAGCCTTATGAAACTACATCAACACAGTTCAAGAAAGTTCATCAAGCCGTGATTGATCTCCGAGCTTACATTGATCAGCGCCTAGATCAACGGGACCAAGAAATGAAGACCTATATGGAGCAGAAAATAGAACAACAAAACCATGAATTAAAGGGCTACATTGATACAAGGATTGATCAAATATTGGCAAGTCAACAGGAAATCCTCAAAGCAGTCAAAGCACTTGAAGGAGACAATTCAGACACATCTCCTGCACCACCTACTGATCCAGATGTGTGAAGACCAGTGCTATGAGGGATTTATTTTGTACTTCTTTTGAGTAGGTTAAAACTGTTTAACAATGTTACTTGTCTCAAGTCTAATTGAAAATATGTTTGGATTTAGATTTGTATTGTGTATTTCCTTGTTTGAAATGGTTTTTGATTGTCTATAAAATTCTGTAGTTGATACGCTTATGACTTGAATACTTAACATGTTTTAAGACAACCAAACCTCCAAAAACAGCTAAGGATATTGCAAATTTTCAAACTTTGTATCAAAAGAAGTCTAGAAATGTATTTTTCACTAAAATATATTTTTCTGTGATAGATCTAATCCCTAGAAACGTATTGGTGAAAGTTTTACATTTTTCTGATTTTTTTTGAATTTTCTACGCGTTTCTGAAATTGGTCTGACAAACTGCTATAGAAATCAGACTTAAGCAGTCGAGTCGGCGACTCGACTGCCTTCAGAAAGAACATTTCAGTTGAGCCTGTGGCTGACTGTGTTCTTAGAATACTCATACCAGTCGAGTTGGCAACTCGACTGGAGGCCAGGAATTTCTGGACAGACTGCCAAAATCGAGTCTTCGACTCGACTACCCTCTTTATCACATACCAGTCGAGTCTGGGACTCGACTGGACAATACTTTTGGCCCAAAATCCTTTTCCCACAGATACAATAAAGTGCAATCACCCCATGCTTTCTTAATGTTAAATTGAAAAGGAATATTAATTAAAGGGAAGTTGTGTTTAAGGGGGAGCTTCAATCTCCCTCCCCACATTTATTTGTTGTTTGACAAAGGGGGAGAGCAATATGGATTCAAGTTGTATTGATATTGATATAAGAAGTCATGGAATTAAAAATGAATAACATGTGCTCTTGTGCTCTTTGCTATAAAAAGTTATTGCTTATGAAATGGTTGTTATACATGTCAAAATTATTCTGCACTCCATGACATGTCAAAATTATTCTGCACTCCATGACTGTCAAAATTATTCTGCACTCCATGACTATGAAAATTATTCTGCACTCCATGACTATATCACTCCAATGCAATATGGGTTTAAATTAATGTGATACTGACCAAGACCAAAGATGACCATGCTCCATTCATATCTTTATGTGATGTTTAATTGATGCTTTTTACAAATTTTTGCAGCTTAAACTTGACTTGAGTTTAAAATTTCTGATATGATAACACTATGCTTCAGAAAATAATACTCATGTTGTATGATAAGCATGTTATATGAATACATAAATTTCTGAGATGAAATATTTCTGCACACCATGCTATATATTTCAGAAACTTGATGTTATATATCTCAGAAATTGCTATGAACTGCATTTATATCACCTAAACTTAAACCATGTTGTCAAACATCAAAAAGGGGGAGATTGTTAGTGCAATCAAGCCCAACTTATGTTTCAATGTTTGACAAAGGGTTTAAGTCTAAGTGATAATCATTTGTT
>JBAMHZ010218537.1:0-14152 GCA_037177395.1 Alpinia galanga | reverse complement strand
CAACTGATTTTCCTAAATAAAAAAAAATCGTCACGGCAAATAGTGAAAAATAAAAAACAACAAGTATCTAAGAAAAAATTAATTTAAAACTTCTGTTTGTCAATTTTAAAGCCAAAAGGTTGAAAGTTACTTAAAATGAAATAAAATCCACCCCAACCAGTTTGGCCAATGTCCATGCTGAAAGTTTTTTTTAAGTTAGACACAATCATCAGAGAATCAGCAGCAGCAGGCACAGGAACTTGTTTCTCCCCACAAATTTGAATGTTGAATTCCAGCACCTTGCTACTTCATTTCCCACTGTATTTATTTATTTATTTTATAATTATCCAATTTTCTCTCTCTCTCTCTCTCTCTCTCTCTCACACACACACACACACACAAATCAATAGAAACATGATTTGCCCATACATCTCCATATCATACTATCCTATAGTTTAACTTCAAACTATTATTTTTTATTAATCAAGTCTTATACGAATCAACTTTTTATTCATATGATTTGTCCATCCATACAATTTGTTATTAATTTGTTCAATCATATGAATCTATTACTTCATACGATTTCGAGGAGTTCTCCAAGTTGATTCCGAAGGATGACTCCAAGACTGCTGCGGTTAGGTACTTAGGTAATTGGAGGACGAGAAGAGTGCCTGTCTGGCCATCATACAATTATGAACACCACACAGTTCACAATGAAATGTTTCAATTCTAGCGGAGAACAGAGCAAGGGCCTATAGTTTGGATTCTAATTTAAAAGAAGAAGACGAAATAGCAATGTCTACTCCTCGCATCGCATGCATTGTTCCTTCCAACCTCCCTGTTGTGCTCTTCAAAGCCATGGTCAGATGCGCTTGTTTAGACCTATCATCAAAATTACCAGTGACAAGCTTTGAAATCAAGATCAATCTATTCAAAGCCTTCCCAGGGTAGAATGCCAATATGCAGGAGAATATAAAGTACAAAAAAGCTGATGATAGTACCTTGGGAGAGCCGACTCCAGCAGGAGGAATCCAGCGCGATGAATGACTTGAGGCGGACGGAGGCGATGGCGCTGTGAAGCGGCATCAGCGACTCCACGCTTCCCGCCATCGATCTACACAGTTCACTGTTCACATCGGAAATAATCAGGACAACAGGAAAAAGCGGTCGAATGGAACGTTTCAGGGAAGTCGTTTCACCTCCTCAGAGTTGCGGCAGCTCGTCGGGAAGACGCAGGTTTCGGAAGCAGGATTTTGGAGCGGGCGACGACGGATCTCGCGGTGGCCATTACGGCGGACCTGGATAGCGACGCCATCCGTACGGGTTTGGAAGGAACAGAGGCAGCGAAGGCGCTTAAACCCTAATGGGATGGCGGATCACAGATGCATCAACGGCCGTGATCTGATCAAACGCATCGTCGGCGAAAAAAGTGTTTTATTTTTTATTCTTAAATCAGAAAACAGCCACGCCCCAGAGGCGAATTGGGGCACGGCTCTTCCCGATCGCATCTCTACCATTACTTTGGATTTGCGCGGCTGGCGACCGGCGGCGACCATGATTCGCGCAGTGATCGTGATGAACACCCAGGGAAAGCCTCGCCTCCTCAAGTTCTACGAGTTCCAGGTTCCTTAAATCTCTCTTCTTGTTGTCCCTTGTCATCTTCGTCGGACTTCTTATCGAGTTTTCTTGTTGCTCCTGTTACATCGCCAGCCACCGGAGAAACAGAAGGAGCTCATACGCAGCGTCTTTGCAGGTCAGGAAGCCCCCAATCTCTGAACATCCTCATTTTCCCTTACGTTCTCCGCTGCTAATTCCAACAAAAGATCCACTCTTTTTGCATCCCTTGTTGTAGTTCTATCTGGAAGACCGGATAATGTCAGCAATTTCGTCGAAGCAGATGCAATCTTCGGCCCAGTATTTTTCTACTTTTAAACATGCTCTTGCCTTGCAATTTTTTCCTTAACTTGAGGATGATAATTCCTTAGGAACTCGATCTTTTTACCAAGAACAAATTATGTTAACGATGGATTGGGGAGCCTGGGAGCAAAATACATAGTTGCTTGGATAGATATTAGTTCATGAAAAGGTCTCAACCTTTGCTGCAAGTCTTTATGTGAATCTCTTCCTATGAGCTTTTATGTTTCATTGCAGGGTACAAGGTTAGTCTACAAGCATCTTGCAACGCTTTATTTCATTTTCGTGTTTGACAATTGTGAAAATGAACTTGCTATGCTCGACCTCATTCAAGGTGAAAGCAAATTGTCAATTGCACAAATTAGTGATTTTCTCCTCTAGAAAAATTGTGCGCTTTTGATTGTGAGGTTACTATAATACTTAATAGTTCAAGTAGAATACATGACGCTCATTTTATCATATTTTTAGGTACATCTAACGTGTCCATTAATAGAATTATTCTGTCTAATATGGATTTCATTGCCCGCAGTGTTTGTTGAGACACTGGATAGATGCTTCAAGAATGTCTGTGAGCTTGATATAGTGTTTAACTTCAACAAGGTACAGTAGTTAGCTAAGAGATTTGCTTGCATTTTTATCAGCAACTTGTTGAATCAGTTCAACAAGCGAGTCTGTCAGCACATTTACCTCATTTCAAGCATATTTCTTAGCTTGTAACTGATATTTGATATACTAAGCTCTTGTTCCAAAGTAAAGAAAATGTACATCAAAAGAAATCATGTGAAAATAGATTAGGAACCTGCTTTTTTTTTGTGTATAAAGTGGACGGAAGGAGAACTAATAGGTTTATGGATCAGAAAAGTTCAGGTACTTTAACTTTGTCAGATGGAAAATTATGAAATGGAATAATGCAATCTTAATGATTATAATTTGCTTGAATATGACGAAAGCAGTATTAGCAGCTTGGTAACACTTGGTGCAATACAAGTTCTACGTTAACACTTGAAATTGAACGGGCAGATGAGCATGTAGCCTTGTTGTGAGTAAGATTTGCTATTCATAGAACTACGTTCTTCCTAGTTAAATTTCAAATCTAGAAAAATAGATTATTGTCACTGAATCTTCTGTAAATGAATCATTTATTGTTTGATTTGTAACCAAACCTACCACTTACAGTGGTCTACCTAGCCATTCTTGCTTACAAGTCAATTTCTCATGGTCAAGCCTAGTAGGGCTCCTAGTCCGAAGATATTAACTAAGATGCTACGGTTAGCTATGCACCTTCAGTTTGATGGTGCAACATCAACAAATTAGCCTATGATCAAGTTACAATGGGAGATCTATTTTCATATTATGTTAACTGCTTGTAATTTGTTCACTCCATTGGTATGCTCCCAGGCACTTGCAAATGTAATCTGCTCGACAGAACCAAGAAACCTTCTATGGAAACCTCATCAGCTATCTCCATAATTTGATGTTTTTTTGGCTCACCGAATAAAGCCAATCTACCTACTTGATTTTCACATCTTATCTATCTACACGATTCTCAGATGATGATCATTGGATAGTTTTTTTTCTCAATTAGCTGGGTTGGATTTCAAAGCAGCATCCCCACCATCCCCATCACTTGATGCCTCTACCACTCGCTGCCACAACTCTACAGCCAATCACCACCAATTGCCACCAATCAAGATCACGCTTCTTTGGGTTATCCTTTCTGATACATATTTGTCTTTTATGAACTATAAACTGATACAATTTCTCACTTCATGTGTTCATTTACCTTGAAGTTTTTGTAAGATGATCTGTAAATTTCATGATCCTAAATCAGTATGTGCTGTGATTTGCAGATGCATGCCATTGTCGATGAAATCATATTTGGAGGGCAGGTGCTGGAAACTAGTTCTGAGCAAGTGATGAAGGCTGTTGAGGAGATCTCTAGGTGCATGCATATGATTTGTCTTTATGCCTTTTTTTTTTTTTGCTCATTTCTATTAAATAAATTTTTTCTTCTCTGATCAATAAATATACTATATATTTAATTGGTTTATCTTGCGCAGACTTGAAAAATCTTCCAACTCAATCAGTTTTGTGCCTAAGGCTGTATCTGGAAGGTTTGGCCGCTAACTAGCTAACTAGTTGACATTTTGGTTGGACTTGGTGTGGGCTCACAGTTTTCTTCTGTTCTATTGCGATGCAACCTCAATCTTTCCGTTTTATGTTCAAGTAGATTATTATTATTCTCTGTGTTACCATTTCTATGATCTCTTTATAAGGGGACTCTTTCATGTATTGTTATGGTAATAAATATTGAAATCAACAGTGTCAATCCACCATCGAATTTTCTCGCGGTGTCAAAGTCATACCGATTCTAATTTAAAGCTCTGTGTAGTCCTACCTTCGAGTGGAGATTGTCACTGTGTGGCATTCTCTCTAGCTACCGATAGATCACTTATTTTGTTACCCATGCAGTGTAAGGCTGCTCTTGCCATGCATGCTCTGGATTCCTTCCACCGTTTCACTTTCGCCATGTGTGGTCTCTCATACTCGCACCTTCTCGCGGTTAGTGGATTTCTAGTTCCCCAGTCTTTTGTCTTTTAAAATATTAAAATTTAAAGTAATCACCTTTGGACAAGCCGGTTCTATGGTGTAGTGGTTAGCACTCTGGACTTTGAATCCAGCGACCTGGGTTCGAATCCCGGTAGGACCTTTATGGAACATTTTCTCCTTTTTTTTAATAATCTTTTTGGCCAATGTCTTCCAATTAATTAAAGAAGCTTTAACTAAAAAAGCCTCGTCAATATAAAGCGGGATATTGGGCACCATGCGATAAAGTTAACAAATCCATTGTGCGCTACAGTTTTATTTGATTTCTTTGGCAAATTGGTATTTAAAACTTCAGGGCTGATGTGAAAGTTTTAAGTGCGAATCCAAACAGATCGATAAAGAGATCACAAGTTCGACTACAAATTAAAATAGAGAAAGCTAATGGCTATATTCTTCCCTAATATGCATTCTAAATATTCCCTCTTTCCATTTATTTTATCAATATTCTCTATTCCCTTCAAAATTTTATAGTTGTAACTTACTTCTATGCATAACTTTAAGCCTAACACTGGATCCAAATTCCTTGGTTGCTATGGCACATATCTTGTATAGATAAGAATTACAACGAGGCTTAATATATACACATTTTTTAGTGACCATTATGGTTAATGATCATCGAATATTCTATTCTAATGATTATTACCCATTTGTCTGATACGCATACATCTTTTTCTTGCTTTTTTTTCTTAATTGTCAAATTCTAAATATAACTTAGCCGTTTAGAAAATCATATTCTATCACTTTCAATTTATAATCCCACTTGATTTGCCATTAAACGCCGATTAAATTTTGTCACAATGCTCAGTTAAAGAGATAATTCAAACCCCGATTTACATAAGATAAAGTGGTGTGGTGTCTTGCGGATAATTAACTAATTATAGTTAAATAACTATTATGTATATAGTGATAAGACAACCATTACATCAGACGTTTATTGTTGTTATTAGTTTGTCTAGTAAATTAATTAACATGCATCGTGACAAGACACCTATTACATCAACGTACGTACTAATTGATATTTTATTAAATGACGCATCTAGATCTTGTATTTTACTTATGGAAGGTACACATTATTTCAAAGATATTATATTAATATTTTTACAATTTCTAAAAATATTTTATTGACTTTTTAATGATCAAAGTTAACAAAGATACACATATACTGATCTTAGTTCAACTAAAATGTTTTGATAGGTATTTTAATTATTAAATCAGGACACTAATTTGATAATTAGAGAATAATGAAAATAATCATTAATATTATAATGAATTTATATTAGCATTTTCAATGTTTGAAGACTATTAAATTATTTTAATCTGATGATTTTTTATGATTAAAAAAATATAAGATAAACAATTTTAGCATTTAACAATTTTGATAAGTGTGCTGCCATGCCACATGCTAATAATTCAATCAATTAAAAAATAAAACTAAAGGAAACTGCGGGGGGAGGAGATGCAGAGGAGTGACGGCGTTGGCAGTGGAGAGGAAGAAAGCGGCGCCGGGGGCGATGAGGAGCTACTGGAGGAGCAGACCGCGGTGGGATGGGTGGCGAAAGACACTCTGGCAGCAAGGAAGGGATGGAGGGGTTGCTGAGCAACACGGTGAAGGTGAAGTAATCTTCGATGACCCTTTCCCCAAATCGTACAGCTCATGCTCCTCTTCAATCATCATCCACCGTCTCCTCTTCATTTCCCACTACCTTCTCCTTTCCGACGATGCCTCACGCTTGCGCCTAACTCCACGCAGGCCTCGTTTTCAGCCTCCGTTGATACATCATTCACGTCGACGACATTGTTACCACTCTCCAGTAGTCAGACCCGGAGAAATTGTAACTTTGATGCATCAAAATATAGTGTTTTCTAAAAAAAATTTTATAGGCCTACCACAGTTTCATGTACGTTCCGATGCTACTGGAAGGGGAGGAGGAAATAATCGATGATGGTGTTGATGCTTGAGGAACTGCAGACGACGGGCGTGGAGTTGATCCTCCTCCGGTGATAGTCCATATTTTTCATCTTGATATATACAACAAATGGAAGACGACGACGACGAGCATATATTGCAGAGGAGATCGAGAACAGGAAAGCGTGGACGAAGAAGAGAATGAAAGGGCTCCTCTGATTACTTGTTTGAAAATTACGGGTCCCGTTTGTCGTAACCAATAATACGAAGTTATTAAAAGATACTGACTTGGATGGAGGTACCATCAAACGAAAGCGGGCCCCTCCTCGACACGCATCAACAGTCACGTGGGAATGTGAACCCCATTTTCCTAACTATACTATTTATGGAATTTGCTCCCGATATAACTTCGCTACAAATACCGCCGATCAAATCTCGCTCTGTTGCTCTATCGCTCTGCCTCCATTCCAACTACTTCCTCTACGATCGCTCCCCGGATCTTCTCGCTCCCATCGTTCGCTTGATTTCTGCCCGCATCGACAATCTCGCAGCCTTTCGGACTTCGATTCGCCTTCCCCGAACCGAAGCCACGGCGTTTCTCCGCTTACAATCTTTTGATCGTTTGAGCTCGGTGGTGGGATTCTTGGAATTTTGGTTGTGTGCTATAGGTCGATGAGGTTGAACGGAGAAATCTCGCACCTCCGAAATGAGGAGGTAGAAGAGGAAGAGACCGAAGAGAGGGTTCCCCTTACGTCGCTCTCGCCTCCGCCGCCGTCGCAGATACTTGTCGTCGGATACGCTCTCACGTCGAAGAAGGTCAAGAGTTTCCTGCAGCCTAAGCTGGAAGGATTGGCGAGGTGAGTCCCTCCTACTTCAAAAAAACGATATTGTAAACTTATGAAATAGGTTGGTGGTTTTTCTTAGGGTGACCTGAGCTGTATCTGGGTCACTGTTAGGTGGAACACTGAGTCCATCGATTATCAAAGTGACTTTGGGTTTAGATGGCAACGATACAGCTTTGCGTTGGTTTCTTTTTAATTTAAAATGAGATCGATCGTTAACTTAAATATTCTCCCTCTTTTCTGTCTCGGAATTCATTATGTTTTTTTTTTTTAATTTTGCGTGCTTGTCTTTAAAATAAAGATTTAGTTTTCCCGTTGATTCTCAGTTCCTTCTATTTGTTTATTTCCTTTATGTTTTTTTTCCCGTTCTATTGTTGGCGTTTGAAATATTTAATCAACATTCTAACCAAATCCAGCCTCTGTTTAAGAGGATAATAAGGGAAGTTCATAAACCATAGCGTACTATTTCAAAGACAGCTGGCATTGATTCTTGCAAGCGTCCACAACAAAGGGTCCATTTACCTTATCTTCAACAGTAGGCTTGATTCAGCATTTATGCTGACATGTCTGATGTGGTGGTATCTGGAATCTTTTGTACCATAAATCAGAAGATTCTCTTGCTCGTGCAGCTCGGCCATCATGTCTGAGAAAACAGTGACATCATTCCGTGAATCTCTTGGATCCTTCAGGAAATTAGTATCATATTTAGTATATTGTGAATATGTATATATATTGCATTGCCTTTGCTACCGACTTGATGTCCTCGTTGTTATTGAGCTTTAAAAGTTACCTCTGACATTGATTTTACAGTGTTGTCTACCCTGTTTCTTGCCATAAAAAAAAAACCGCACAAGAAAATAGCTATTTATTTATCAGACCTGATGTCTCAGTATTCTGAAAAGTCAAAAAACTAAAGAGGAGGTTTTGTGGTATGTGATGCAGGAAGAAAGGAATTATATTTGTTGCCATTGACCACTGTCAGCCACTTTTAAATCAAGGTCCTTTTGACATTGTTCTCCACAAGGTCAGGCGTTTCCCATGGATAATAACTGCAGTTGTTTTAAATTTTGATAGGCAATGACTTTTTCCATGTTAGAGATTGAAATTATTGAATTTTTTATTGCTATTTCAATGATTCAGCTTATTGGTAATTTTCTTAGATATGTTAGCAAACTAGTGGTCCCAACTCTTGTGTATTGATTTTCCACATGCTGGAACTGATAATCTTCTGTCTTTTAATATTTGTACAGTTGACTGGAAAAGAGTGGCAACAAATTCTAGAGGTTTGTGATCACCTTCTGAAATACTAGAACTTCTCTTTGATCACTTATCAGTATCCTATCACCTGATCAATTCAGTTACTCCAAAGGGCACATAACTTTTTCATCACGCTAAAACTCTATCTATTCATCAAAAGTTGAAGTGTTACTCGATGGTAAACCTACAGGGTTCCCCTTCTACTGGTTTTACTTACAGAAATTTTCTCTCCGTCTGTGAGGTTGGTGGAAGTTATAACAGAGGATTGTACTTCTTCTTCCCCAAAACTATAGCCCCAAATGATTGAAGGTGGCCCAAATTGTGATGCATATAACTCGTGACCTATTTTTCTTGGATCTGACCTTAGGTTTTAGAGTCATCTTTTTAGAAACTTTATTCTTGTAGTTCCTGGTATATTGATGGCTCCTGATGCAAGATCAATTTAATACTAGTAGCCATGTTTTTCAGTAGGATTCTAGTCTTGGTATGCCATGATTCAAATTTCTGTTCTCTAACTTGTACATTTTTCTTTTGCAGAATCTCAGTCCCTTACTCCAACTATATTGACCTGAACCTTTTACAGCAAGTAAATTACTTGAATATTTTTGATTTGCAACTAATAAATTGTCACTGCTGATGGAGAAGAAAGTTATCATTAAATTTGATCTAATGTTTCAATTTTAGTTGTTGAAGTTATCATAATTTGTGTTCCACTCTCTTGGTGATTGTATTATGATCTTCTCTCTAGGAGAATAATTTCCAAAGTTCATCTTCTGAATTCGCTATGTCAGAGGCATATTATTATTTTTTGTCTCTTAATTCTTTGAAGGATTACTTGGAAAAACATCCAGAAGTTACTGTACTTGATCCACCAGCTGCCATAAAACATTTGCATGATCGCCAATCAATGCTCCAGGATGTGGCTGATCTGAATTTGTCAGACTGCTATGGTAATTTTTGTTATGCATCATCCTGAAAATTGGTTGCATGATCACAGATATATTATTTCCCATATTCCATGTCCCTTACAAGAATAATTTGATAGACTTATCCTCAGCTTCAGTACATTTCTGTTTGCAAAATCATTGACTGTTATTCACCATAAAGTATTCACATGATAAAAACAATCTTATCTGACTTATCTTTTATGCTTTCCAACCATGAACTCACAATGATACACTATAATTGAGGCTGTTTGAATAATAATTGCAGGCAAAGTTGGTGTACCTAGGCAACTGGTTATCACAAAAGACCCTTCATCAATTCCAGATGCTGTTACCAAAGCTGAGCTAAGTTTACCATTAGGTAAACCCTTTGACAACTGTTTCACTATCATAACAATGGTTCTTTGTGCACACAAATTATTGCAACTGATGTTGGAAGGAAGGAACGGGATCTCTAGATGTGCAATAGCAAATTTACTCTATGCCATCTAATGGTATATTGCTATAACAACCAGGATGGCTTAACAATGTGCACATCCATTTAGTAAAATTTGTTTGCATATCAGTTGTGGACAATCTAGCTCTTCATGCTACATAGTTACAAACCAAAATACTTAGGTCCTAATTCCTATGGTGGATGAGCCGTAGTAGGAAATGCACTTAGGAGAAGGCTTCCGAGGCACTGTTTCTCTTTGTTTCCTTGGGCAGAAAATGTGGGACCGAAGGAATGTGTTGGGGAATTGTTCTCCATCACATGGATGTTTGGCTTTTGCCTGAATCGACAAGCAAACTGATGGGCACAATCTTGACTCGAAGCTCTGGTCAAAATTCACATCATTTTTTTTTAAATCTAAGAAATAAATCATTTTTCATACAGATAATTTTAAAAAAGTAAAGTTTCTCTCGCTTTTTCTTTCCGTCCAAGAAATCACAAACAAAGAATCTCTCTCTTTTCCTTGAAGTCAGTCTTGTTCACTAGTTTCTCCTTCGTCTGCTATTTTCCTTCCATGTAGGAAAGTGGCCCTTAAAGTTAGTTCCAAATGTTTATTGTCATGCTAGCACAGTTTATTCCACTTCATTTCTATGTTTTTTTTGTTTAGTAATTTCTCCATGGACACCACATATTAGTTTATCCATTCCTAGAATGTAGGTTCTGTTAATTGCATGTAGTCTAAATCAATTTCTAGAAGTTAACTTTTTTTGTCTTTGTAGATAGGGGTGGGATTTAGTTTGATGTGTCTTCATATTTACTTCATAACAGTTACTGATGAAAGGATTCAAAGATATACTTATGCACAATTTTTAAATGTCTTCAGTGTTCTCATACATATATTCCATACATAGTCATCAGTCACGTGTATACATATTTCACTAAATAATCAATATTTCATAGTTGAACATGTGCCCATGCATAGATTTATCATAACCTGGGCATCTTTAGTCACATTTTATTCAGGCCCTAACTCAGTCTGCATTGTCCAACTGGTCACTTTTGTTAAGGGGACATTATGGTAATATACTCTGTAAACATATTTGGAATGCATGCCTTTATATTCCAGGAAAGTGCATCTGATTACTGAAGTTTTTGCAGGCTTCAATACAGTTGGTTGCTGATGCAGAGATTAGTGTTGTACATGTTTTTGTAGTGTTACAACCGATCACAGTTGGGATACAATTATGATAAATGACATATCTCATAAAGCTGAATCAAAATGAAGAATTAACAAAATAAAGTAGCATTTGAATGAAAAATAGTATATTTTGAAAAATGGGTATTTCTCTTAGCTGTGACTAGATGGATGAGACGATATATAGAAGGTGGTGAAACTTTGCTTCGTCCAATCAGTAGTCTTTACCTAGTGCTGAAAGAAACAGCATGTACTTAGTTTACTTGGCAGTTAAAATTTTCTTTTTAGATGCTTGATGTCTGTCTCTTATGATGTGTTTCTGATGCAAGTATTTTCTATGTTTAAGGTTAGAAAATTTGTTAGGATTAGCCATAGACATCAAATGAATGGGAACTTTCATTTAACAGCAGGCACCATATAATCGACATTAAGACAGTCCCTGGAATGAAAGAATGAACAAGATGTAGCACAAGAACTCTTTGGTACCAATTGTAGTAGTGTGAAGTCTCTGCAATACTAATTGATATAGCACAAAGTTGATTTGATACCAATTGATACAATGCCAAAATTGAATCCTCAAATCATGTAGGAGATTGGTATAAATTTGATTAACCAAAAGACAACTATCTCACTCTGAAAAAAAATAACCTGCACAAAGATTGAAAGTGTATTATTCATTAGTCAAAACTGGAATATTATATAAAGACATGACAGTGTTATAGACTTACAGGCAATTAAACTAAGAAAGAAATACCATTTATTGGGAAATGTAACCACCCAATCAAACCAATCAAACTCATAAATTACAAACTACTTATTAAACTATTACCAAATTAAAAGATGCATCCAGTTCTAAAATAGAACAATTACAAACATAAATCTCATGATACCTTGAAGTAGCCAAATTATCACACTGAGTTACACTTGGCTGATATGTCGAATTGTCGAGTGGCCTAAGCACCAAGGACTCAAGTACCTTAGTGCCCGAGCCTGAGTGCCTAGTTGCCTAGCTGGTCCGAGCTGCCTTGTTGCCTAGTTGATCTGGGTTGTCGAGTTGGTTTGAGCTACTCAGCTGATCTGAGCTGCCTAACTGATCCAAGCTAGTCTGAGTTGCTTAGCTGGTCAAGCTACTAAGTTAAGCCAAGCTAGCTCGACATTCCTAGTTGATCTGATCTATCGAGATGGTCCAAACTCCCTAGTTGATCTGAGATGTAAAGCTACTTAAGTGATCCAAGCTACTAAGTTGGTCTGAGCTACTTAGATGATCTGAGTTGCAAAGCTAGACCGAGTTAGTCTAAATTGCCTAACTGATCCGAGCTACCTAGTTGGTCCAAGCTGCCTAGCTGATTTGAGTCGTCGAGTTGCCTAGCTAATCTAAACTACCAACCTAGTCTGAGCCAATGAGTTGAACCGATCAACCACTTCACTTTAAGTTGGTCACAAGTTTAAGTCCCATGGGTTGGCTTGACTCTTTTAGTCAATGTCAGTGTTAGGATATCCAATCCACGAGGTGTGTGCTTAGTTGCATTTCGTAAATGCTTGTAGTAGAAAGCATGTAAAAAAATTTTATATTTATTACATCATACACACACACACGCATGCTGGATACAACACATCGTACATAGCCATGAAATAAAATTTTACAAAAAATTAGAATAACTTTTACTCTAGTTATACCTATCGTATAACCCGTAGATGAAATGTCATCAACCGCAAACTTGACGGAGTTTGCCTTTATTCGTATCCATGATGAGCTCCCTCGAACAGCTTCCAAAGTTTGAGTTTTGTTCTCGAGAGAAAAACTAGCTTTGCGTATGAGGACAGCGTTTGTGCCCGGCAGCGTACACAACCTGATGGCACAAACGAAGAGAGAGAATCAAAGTGGATAAATTCTGTCCACTTGATTCAAACTTAGTTTCCGACAATTATAACCAACAACAACACTTGCTACCGATGGAGAAATTACCGAAGAACATTCCTCTATCAAAGAGGAGGTCGAAGACTCGCTGGAAGAGGCTTGGTAGCCCTCTTCGGCGACGAAAAGGAGTGGCAGCAAGAAGAGGTCAACGGCAACAACGAGGGAAAATAAAAAACCTATTCAATATTTTACCTCATGACTTATATTTATAAATCTCTTATTGGATTTATGGATCAAGTTTCAAACTCGTATCCATTAATCTAATAACTCGGCCCATTAGTTTAATGGATTAATAACCAAACCATTTGACCTATTAAACTAAACTATTTAATTGAACCAAACCCCTAATTGAACCAAACCAATTTGGTTCATTATGGATTCAATCTGTCTTCAAAAGACATGGCTCACTTTATTTCCTTTTCTGGATGAAACTCTTTTCATCCTGCCCCTTGTTTGGTCTAACCAAACTTAGTCTCTCTTTCTCAATCTGAGAATCTAATTCTCAAACTCACTTTAAGTTCTTGAAAAACCACTCGTAGTGTGTGTGACTCAGTTTATGTTGGTCATCCATAATTAACAATTAATTATGAAACAATCATAAGTAGCACCTAGTAGTACATCATGATTTCCAATTAACCAAAAAATCAATGGTTGATTTCAAACCACTTCTAAACCTTTCAATAACTATAGTGAATCGTGTCTTATTCCTTTCACTCATCTTATACCTACTTGGTTTAAGACATGGTATAAAGTGTTAGTCCCCACTAGGTTGACTACGTCACACCTAACCCAAGTAATACTTCCTCGTCCTGCATATTCAAGTTACTCTAACATGTGTCCAAAAGTATCATATTCTTAACATGTAATGCTTTAGCCAAAAACTTTGAGTAACAATCCTGATAAGTGGTCATAGGGTATACATCTCGAAAGGGGCAGTGAATCCTGTTGGCTATCCAAATACCTTCGAGCACTTCAACTTATACTCAATCATCCCAGGTCCACATCTCGAAAGAGATGTTTGCTTAAGATGTCAAAGTATAAGTTTCCATAGCCAAGATGACTTAGATATCTCAAATCAAAGGAAACTCACACTCGAGCTATAGTAAGAGCTTCATTGACATATCCATATATGTAGAGAACCATATAAAGTCTTACGA
>JBAMHZ010218427.1:0-14152 GCA_037177395.1 Alpinia galanga | reverse complement strand
TCCCATTTAAAACTTATTTTACTTTTGAAATTTAAATTCTACGATAAAAATTTAAATTTCTATACTTATTTGACCTACTTAAATTATTTAAGTTAAGTTTGTAACTTAAATCTTCATTAAAAAAATTGATGAAAATACGTATTCTACCGTTCTTTTATTTCTCCATCATTTACTAGTACCCAATTGTATTCATCTTTAATGTATCTTATTTGGATAAGATCTTCTTTCTCTCACTCACTTTAGCTATTTTATAAATATCTCTTTCCTCGTCTTTTGTATCCAATTTTTGATATAACCGTTCAAAAGTTTTGTTCTTAGTTTTATTCATTACTTTCTTAGTCTCTTTCTTAGCTATTGTATATTTTTTTAAGTTTTCCTTATTTTTATAAATATATAATTCTTTATAGGTTGTTTGTTTTTCTTTCATTTTATCCTGTGCCTTCTCATTTCACCACCAAGATTCCTTACCTCATGGTGTATGCACCTTTGACTCACTAAGTACATTCTTAGCTATTATTTTCAACTTTAATATCATTTTAACTCATGTCGTATGACGGTCATCGTATATTTCACTTAATACTTGTACTTCTACCTTCTCCTTAAATATGTTATGTTTTTCATCATTTAACTTTCATTACTTAGTTCTAGGAATCGTGTATATTTTTCTTCTATTGATACTATGCCTAAGACGTATATCCAACACTACTAACCTATGTTGGGTAGTTAAGCTTTCTTCAAGGATGACCTTGCAATCTTTATAAATCTTTCTATCTCTTTTTCTAAACATAAGAAAATCAATTTATAATTTATTATTTTCACTTTTGAATGTGATCAAGTGTTTTTTTTTTTCTTATAAAACGCATTATCTAGTATAAAGTCATATGCTATCGCAAAATTCAATATAATTTTACTTTCTTCATTTCTTGTTCTAAACCTATAACCCCCATGCACTTTCTTATATTCTTCATTACATGTCCATTTAGATTGCCTCCTGTTAAAATCATTTTATTTGATAGAATATTTTATAATATTTCATCTAGGTTGTCTCAAAATCTTGATTTGACATCTTCATTTAATCCTGCTTAAGGTGCATACATGCTAATTACGTTCATAGTCTCTTTCTCCACTGCTATCTTGAGAGCTATAATTCTATTCCTCTTTCTAACCACTTCTACAATTTTATCCTTTAACGAACTATCTACAACAATATCCACTTATTTTTTTTATTTTTTCTTGTATACCATAATTTAAAATTTGAGTTCTCTATCATCTTTGTCTTCTCTCTTACCCATATTATCTCTTATACACATAAAATAGTAATTCTTCTCCTAATCATTGTATACTATCTCTATTGCTATACCGGTGAGGATTCCTATGTTTCATGTTTCAAATTTTAAATTATTAGTTTTTCTATCATATTTGTTCTTACCCAATCTATGGTTTGAGTACTCTTACCTATTTAATACTACACCTAAGTTTTCATGAAGATTTAGCGATTCTTGCCGATATGTTACGGTTGAACTCTGCAATGCGAACTCTTGTATATTTATTACTGCACTTGAGTTCTGGAGATGTTGTCATCCTTGTCGAAATGTTATAGTTGGACCTTGCAATGCGTTCCTTCCGAGGAACAATCTAGCATTAGCATAATAATTTAATGAATCCATGCATTGAACATTTGTTTTAGTTTAATGCTGGCCGATAATCTAACGCAATTCCCCTTCTTTGTTCGAGCTTGTGATTGGTCATGACAGGGTTCACACATCATGGGCAAAGTTTTTTTCTAGATTAATGAATACGATGTGTAAATGTTGGTTCTTTATCCAATACTTTTTAATCATGTGTCAAGGTGTATAGCTTCTGTTATCGATTTTTTAGGCATAAATTCAAATTGATTTTTGATCATCTTGGTTTTCTATTTTTTTCCTATTACTCTTTTTGAAAGTTTTGTGGTATGATTTATTAGGTTAATGTCTATAATTTGCTTAATTTTGTTCTTCTCCTTTATTTTTATAATGGGGACTAGAGTACCTATCCTCCACTAATTGGACATTCTCTTCAATTTCAATATTAAGTTGAATAACTTTGTAAGCTATTTAAAACCTTGTTTCATTAGGTGCTTTCATATTTCTATTAGAATATCATCTAGTACAATTTTTTTTTTCATTTTGCATTTCATTTAAAGGTTGTTTTACTTTTTTGAAATTTGAATTCTTCGATAAAAATTTAAATTTTTATACTCCTTTGACCTATTTAAATTTTCTAAGCTAAGTTGATTACTCAAATCTTTATTAAAAAGTTGATAAAAATCCCTATTCTATTGCTTTTTTATTTTTTCATCCTTCACTAATACCCTATTGAATTTATCTTTCATACATCTTATATGAGTAAGATGCCTTTTTTTTTCTCACTTTAGTTATTCTATAGATGTTTCACTACAAGCATTTGAAAACTTCATTCTTGGTGTTAGTCTCTATTTTCTTAGCCTTTTCTTAGTTACCGTATATTTTTTTCTCTTCCTTCTTATAGTGTATAGAAATTTATAGATTGTTCGTTTTCCGTTACTTTGTCCTATGATTCCTCGTTCACCACCAAGATTTTTTTAATTTGGTGATGTTCATTCTATTGACTCACTGAGGAGGCTCTTGGTTATCATTTTCAAATTTGATATCATTCTATATCATGTTATATTCAAGCAGCTATGTATCTCTCCTAATATGTACTCATACCCTCTCTTTAAAGATACTTTGCTTCCTATCTTTTAACTTTCACCGCTTGATCTTAGGAGCCATGCACGTTTTCATTTTACTGATACTATGCTTCAAATGGGTATCTAACACTGTTAAATTATGTTGGGTGGCTAAGTTTTCTTAGAGATGACTTTGCAATCTTTACAAAATTCTCTCTCTTCTTAATCATAAAAAAATCAATTTATAACTTCATACGTACCCCATACTTTTGTTTCATATTACCACCCTGATTAATTGTTAGTTACTGCCTTACATTTGTTTGTTGTTAACACACTTTCTATTGCTGCTGATACAGCCTCCAAGGATAACACTTTTCATTAACAAAGTCACTTCTACTGCTTTTGAGAACATAGAAGAAACATTAAAAGACTTTGTATGGGAGTTTGATAAGGTTTGTCTTGCACTTTTTCAATGTTTTCTAAATTCACATTCTATTTTTCTAATATCTTTCTATATTAACTTTCTGCAGGGAGATTTTCATCAATGGATCGATCTGTTTAATCATTTTGACTCATTTTTTGATAAATACACAAAGCCAAGAAAAGATTTGCAGATTGAAGATAATTTTCTTAATGCAGATCCATTATTTCCTAAGGATGCAGTTCTTCAGATTCTTCATGTTATGAGAGTTATCTTGGAGAATTGTACAAACAAGTACTTCTATAGTTCATTTGAAGTATGTCTATTTACTGATGTTTTTCTACAATAACGACTAGTTCTTTGCTACAATTATGCTGTATACCCTGATCATGTAAAATTGATTCCTTGAACAGGAATTATTTTCTTATTGCGTCACATGCATGATTTTTGCGCTCTTTTTCATTTTTATAAATGTTACAGAAGCGTCTATCCTTTCTAGTTTTCTTTTTGTGCATAATATGATTGCTTTTCTTATTCTTTTTCATTTTTCAAATGGTGCAGCAGCATCTATCCCTTCTTCTAGCTTCAACTGATGCTGATGTTGTTGAAGCAAGCCTTCAAACCCTGACTGCGTTCTTGAAAAAAACAGTAGGGAAGTGCTCCATTCGAGATGTCTCTTTGAGATCTAAGTTGTTTGCTCTTTCGCAAGGGTGGGGAGGAAAGGAAGATGGGCTTGGATTAATCGCTTGCTCTTTGCCAGATGCATGCGATCCAGTAGCTTGTGATGTTGGTTCTACACTTCACTTTGAGTTATATTTAACTGATGAGTCATCAAATGTATCTTGTAGTACAGAAGATGTGAAACAGGGGTGGCAAGTCATTCATCTTCCAAGCATAAACAGTAACGATGAGGATGATCTCCAAATTATGCAGAAGTTAGTGAGGAACTACAATATACCTCTGAAGTTACGCTTTTCACTATTGACGCGATTGAGATTTGCCAAGGCCTTTTGTTCTTTAACAACTAGACATCAGTTCATTCGAGTTCGCTTGTATGCCTTCATTCTTCTTGTTCAATCAAGCAACAATACTGATGATTTGACAACTTTTTTTAATAATGCACCAGAGTTTATCAGCGAGTTGTTATCTTTATTAAGTTATGAAGATGGAATTCCTGAAAAAATTCGAATTTTGGCTATTCTATCATTGGTTGCTCTCCACCATGATCGAACTTACCAACCTATGGTTCTGTCTGCTGTATCTGCTGGTGGTCATCGTGGGACCCTTTCTGGTCTTATGCAAAAAGCTGTAGATTCAATTATTAATGGCTCCATGAGATTTTCTATTCTTTTTGCTGAAGCACTGCTTGCTCTTGTCTCTTTATTGGTTTCTTCGACTCCAGGTTCTTTAGCTCTGCAAGAAGCAGGATTTATACCCAGTATTTTACCCCTCTTTAAGGATACTAACACCCAACATTTGCATCTTGTTAGTATGTCAGTTCGTGTAATTGAAGGTTTCTTGGATTATCATAATCCCTCTTTAGCATTATTCAGAGATTTAGGGGGTTTAGATGATGCTATTGCACGTCTTAAAATTGAAGTTTCACATGTTGAAGGTGGAACAAATGGCACTGGAGAGAGAGCATTGAATGATAGCAAGGGGAAACAAATCATTAGTCTGTCTCAATTAGATAAGCAACCTTTTTCATCAGAAAGTATTATTACGCATGACAGAAGGTCACTCATTAAAGCTTTACTTCGTACAATTTCACTTGCTACTTATGTTCCTGTAAACTCTGCTCGTGTTGGTGGATCTGAAGAGAACATCTTACCAACATGTTTGTCCATAATTTTCAAGAGAGCTAAAGAATTTGGTGGTGGGATATTTTCACTTGCTGCAAATGTTATGAGTGATCTTATACACAAAGATCCAACATGCTTTTCTGTCCTTGCTGCAGCTGGTTCACCTGGTGCTTTTATTGATGCTATTGACATTGGTGTACCTTACTCTAGCGAAGCTGTAAGTTGTATTCCCCAGTGCTTAGATGCATTGTGTTTGAATACTAGTGGTCTTCAAATGGTCAAAGAACGTAATGCACTTAAGTGCCTTACAAAGATCTTCACTTCTGCATCATATTTGAGAGCACTGAATGAACAATCATTGGAAATCTTGTCTAACGGGTTGGATGAACTGATGCGCCATTCATCAGTGCTGCGTGCTTCTGGTGTTGATGTGCTCATTGATATTCTTAATACAATTTCAAGGATTGGATCTTCAGAATTTTTCTCAGAATCACAGAGCTCTTCGAAGCACATTCCAATGGAAATTGACCTAGAAGAAAACATGTCTAGTTCCCTTGGCAAAGGAGATGTATCTGAGTCTGAGAATGCATATCAAATGAATGAGTCATCTACTAGGTCATTTCTTCGGGAGTATATTTCCAATGCTGCTCGTCTTCTTGAACCTGTACTTCAGAATGCTAATACCATCAATGCTTTTATTGAAAAAAAGGGCATTGAATCCCTTCTTAAATTGTTAACAATGCAAATTGTGCCTATTTCTATTGCTGTCTCTCAGACCATATCAAATGCCTTTAAAAAATGTTCAGCTCAAAATTCTTCTTCTTTGGCTATGGCTGTCTTTTCATTTATGAGGGAACATCTTAAACTGACCAATGAACTGTTGAGTTCGGTATCCAAAACCAAGCTTGTGGAAATCGAAAATCTAAAGCAGAAAGAAGTTTTGAAGTGCCTTTCTTGCCTTGTGGGACTTTTTACTCTTTCTGCTCTTCTTTTGAAGGGATCCCCAAATATGATATCAGAGCTGGGATCTGCAGATGCTGATATCTTTAAAAAGCTTGCCATGACTTACAAGGAAATTATTTGGCAGATATCTTTATGTAGTGGCTCATCTGATGTTAAAGGTACTCCTATTCAGGAGGATGGTAATATAGACACTTCAGTGACTGAAATTGCTGGAAGGGATATCGATGATGATGGAAGCCTTGCACAAGTCTCTCGTTATTCCAACTCTTTTTCAATTAGGGGCAGTTTAACAACTCGTAGTCATTGGAGAACTGAACATGATCTAGCATCCATCCATCATTCTTCTGGATCTATGCACCGTTATAATCGGCATTCACTTTTACGTGGACGTGGTGACAGGATTGCTAGACAGCTAGACCTGCCACTGTCAGATTCAAAAGGGTCTTCTAGCACATTAGAGAATTCCCGTATGCAAGAGGTTAGATGCAGAAGTGTTGAAGTTCTTGTATTTGAACTTCTGAGAAAACTTAGCATTGGAATACGTTCTTTCCTTGCTGTCATTGTGAAAGGAGTATCTGCTCATCGGAGGGATTCAAGTTCTTTAGATCCTACGAATCTTGTGGCAACTGTTGCGAAATTTTTTCATGATGCACTTTGTTATCCAGGACATACCACACTTGGCCTTGAATTAACATTATCTGTAAAATGTCGTTATCTTGGAAAAGTTGTGGAAGACATGGCTGCTATAACTGTGGATAGGCGTTGCACATGTAATTCTGCACTAGTGAACAGCTTTTATGTTAATGGTACATTCAAAGAGCTTCTAACTACATTTGAGGCCACAAGCCAGCTGCTGTGGGCGATGCCTTTCACAGTTCCAGCTTCGAGGCTAGGTCAGGAGAACACTATTGTTGAGAAAGCATCTCATAGATCATGGCTACTGGATACATTGCAAACATACTGCTGCTTACTTGAATATTTTGTCAATTCATCTTTGTTGTTATCCTCGGATGCATCTTCTGATACCCAGTTTCTTGTTCAGCCTGCCGCAGCTGGGTTGTCAATTGGTCTTTTTCCTGTGCCTAAGGATCCTCAGTTGTTTGTTCGTATACTGCAATCACAAGTATTAGATGTGATACTTCCTATATGGAACCACCCTCAGTTCCCAAATTGCAGCCCATCATTTATTACCTCTGTGAACTCTGTACTGACTTACATATACTTGGGGGTTGGAGATCTGAAGCATGGTCGCAGCGATGCCAAAGGAGGTACCAAAGAAAGATTTACCAGTCCACTTGATGAATCAACTATTTCCACTATAGTTGAGATGGGTTTTACTCGAACTCGTGCTGAGGAAGCTTTGAGGAGTGTGGCTGCTAATAGTGTTGAAATGGCAACTGATTGGCTATTCAACCACCCCGAGGAATATGTTCAGGAGGATGTGCAGTTGGCACAGGCACTTGCTCTCTCACTGGGGAACACATTTGAATCATCTAAAGAAGACAGCAATGTCATGTCAATAAATGCCTATGTTGAGACTATGCGGGAGGCACCTCCTGTCGATGATATTCTTGCTGTGCCAGTCAAGTTGTTTAAATGGGCTGACGACTTGGTCTTTTCATTAACAGATCTATTTCTGGCACTCTGTCACAGAAAGAATGGGGAAGATTGTCCGATGGTGGTTCGCTTTCTTATTCAGCAGCTTAAGCTTTGTTCCTCAGATCTTTCAAAGGACACAACTGTACTTTGTTCACTTTCTCATATATTGGCATTGCTACTCCACGAGGAAAGTAGTACTAAGGAGGCAGCTGCGGCAAGTGGTCTGATTTCCTTTGCATTAGATGTGTTATCCAACTTTAAATATGGGCATGAGTCTAAGTATGAGGCTTCTGCAACAAAAACTGCAACTTCTTTGCTGCTTATAATTGATAGTTTGGTCCAGTTGAAACCCAAATTTATCTCTGGAATGGCTGTTGGGGCTGGTAAATCGTCATCTGATTTATGTGGAGCAGAAATTACTTTAGCAAATTTACCACCGATTACTGACAATAGTGCAGCAGTAGATGGTCATGAGAAAGAATCTATTGATATTTTTGAAAGAATATTTGGAAAGTCTACTGGTTTTCTCACTGTTGAGGAAAGTCAAAAAGCATTGTCTATCATCTGTGAATTCATTAAACAGCATGTTCCAGAAATTCTTATGCGAGCTGTCCTACAGTTATCTGTACGGTTGACTAAAACACATACATTGGCAAACCAGTTTCTTGAAAGTGGAGGTTTGGCTGCACTTCTTAATCTTCCAAAATCCTGTACCTTTCCTGGATTTGACAGTTTGGTGTCTGTTATTGTCCGACATCTCATTGAAGACCCTCAGACTCTTCAAACTGCAATGGAATTGGAGATGAGGCAGAGTCTAACAGGTCATGCTGGTCGTTTTTCCCCTCGATTGTTTTTAACGTCCATGGCATCTTTACTTACCCGAGATCCTGCTGCTTTTATGAGAGCTGCAGCTGCAGTTTGCCAAATAGAGTCATCAGGTGGAAGAACAAATATTGTCCTGAAGAAGGAAAAAGAAAAAGATAAGGACAAACTAAGAGCTTCTGGTACTGATACTGGACTTGTCTCCACAGAATCTATTCGGATGCCTGACAATAAGCTGCAAGATATACCAGGCAAATGTTCTAGGAATCATAAGAGGATTCCTGCAAACATTTCTAAAGTTATTGATCAACTTTTGGAAATTGTTTTAAGCCATCCACTACCAGAGAAGTCAGAAGAAGTTGCTAGGTCCTCCAGCCCTGTGCGAAAAGATAAGCATGCAGTACAAGAGAAAGGCAAATCAAAAGTTGGCGAAACAGTAGGAATGGAAGAAAATCTACCTGAAAGATCTGCATGGCTTTCTAAGATGACATTTGTGCTGAAGTTGTTGACTGATATTCTTCTCATGTATACTCATGCGGCAGTAGTAATATTAAAGCGAGATGCAGAGACAGTCCAATTGCAAGGTTGTTGTGGTCAATTAGGTGCCTCAGGTCATAGTGCATTACTGCATCATATATTGCATCATCTACTTCCACTAGCTTCTGAAAAATCATCTGGAGCCTCAGATGAACTGAATGATAAACTGTCTGAAAAAGCATCATGGTTCTTAGTAGTGCTTTGTGGTAGATCTACTGAGGGCCGCAGGCGACTTATTATTGAAATATTAAAAACATTCTCATCATTCATTAATGAAGAGGAAGATTCCTCTAAATCATTTTTGATTCCCAACAAAATGATCCTGACTTTTGTGGAGTTGATAAATTCCATCTTATCTAGAAATTCTTCTAGCAATGTACCTGGCCCTGGATGTTCACCTGATATTATAAAAGCCATGATTGATGGAGGAACAGTTCGTTACCTTTCTTGCATGCTTCAGGTGATTGATCTGGATCATCCAAATGCTCCGAAGGTTGTAAATTTGATTGTCAAGTGTTTAGAAAATCTCACAAGGGCTGCCAATACTGATCAAGTTCTGAAGTTGGATGGACATACTAAGAAAATATCAACATTGGCACCGGGAGCTGGTGATCAGAGTACCGCTACAACTGATAATGCTCACAATGACCAAGATGGAAATTATGATGATATGAATGCCAACCGAAGTGCTGATCTGCTTCCAAATGAATCTTCTCTTAGTGAGAGGATTCATGATGTTCAAGATGTATCTATCGTGCAAAATACCAGAGCAAATCTAGAGAATCAAACGATTAATCCACCTGCCAATGATGAGCTTGTGTTCATGCATGAGGAGATGGATGAAGGTGGCGTAACACCTAATACCAATGAGGTTGGATTGACTTATCAGGTTGCTGACCAGAATATTGATGACACAGGTGATGAAGATGATGAGAATGTTGGTGAAGACATTGAGGATGATGAGGAGGATGATGATCAAGATGAAGAAGAGGATGTAGCAGAGGAAGGTGCTGCCATGTCTTTAGCAGATACTGATGTGGAGGATCATGATGATAATGATAACCTTATGGATGATGAGTTTAACAGGGAAGATGACCACTTTCCTGATAATCCCATTATAGAAGTTAGGTGGAGGGAAGGTTTGACAGGTTTAAATTATATGCGTTTTCTTAGAGCACCTGCCGATTCAAATGCTCTCATTGACATTGCTGAGGATTATTTTGAGGGTTTTGATTCTGATGATTTATATCATCTTCATCGTCCATTTAGTATAGGACACAACCGACAAAGTAGTAGCCGGACTTTTGAGATTTCTAGGCTTGATGCATCTGCATTTCAACACCCTCTACTTGTGAGACCACCAGGTTCAGGGGACCTGTTTACCTCATCATGGTCTACAAATGGAAGCTCTTCAAGAAATTTAACGTCATCCCTTGCAGGTCTTGGTTCATCCCATCTCAACATATTTGGTACTACAGTGCCATCTGAGCATGCTTCTGTAGCTCCTATTTTTGACGACCATTTGGATGGTGATGCCCACTCACATTTAATTAATTTTTCACATGGAATGAACTCTGGCCATGTTTCTGGAAGAAGGGGGCTTGGTGATAGCCGTTGGACTGATGATGGCCAGCCTCAAGTAGGGAGTCATGCTTCTGCAATTGCTCAAGCAGTAGAAGACCAATTTCTGACTCACATGCGTGCAACAATGTCTGTCATTAACCATCAAACTAAAGAAAAGTTTGTGGATGAAAACTCAGCTAATCAACAATTACCAACACTGCCTGTTATTGTCCAAGCAGATGAAGCAATTGAACTTACTGCTGAGCCGACCAACAACCAATTTCAAGTTCCTGGGGGTACTTCAATTAATCAACATCTGAATTTTCCTCTTGAAGGTTGTCCTTGTCCTCCAAGTTTGCCAGATGAAACAGTGACTGTTCAGCACGCTGCCACTATGGAGGATAGGCATCGAGGGGCATCTGAAATGAGGAAGCAAACTTCTGATAACCTGAATGGCACAGATAATACTCAAATTAATCTTGAAGTTGAGTCAATTCCTAGAATTGCAAGGATGGATACTATACCTGAAGTTGGTTCCTCTTTCTTGCCAATTATGAATAGTCAACTTAGAATTGACACCGAAATACTTGATAATCTTCATGCTACAGAAGTCTACAATGAAGGTGGTATCCCTATTTCTGATGTGCAAGAATCTAGTAATAATCATGCTGGTTTGTCTCCTGGAAGTGCTGAAGTTCATATGACCTCTGTCAATACAGTTCAGAATCAGAACATTAATCTATTGCCAAACAGAGATGAGTTATCTGTTCCTCAAATCATACAAGTTACTGAACAAACTAGTCAGGCTGACCGACTAGATAGTAATGAGGCTTTCGGTGCAAATGCAATTGATCCTACATTTCTTGAGGCGCTTCCAGAGGATCTACGTGCTGAAGTTCTAGCTTCACAGCAAGCTACAAGGCCCACACAAGCTACCCAAGCTACAAATTATGGCCCGCCACCTACTGAAGAAATAGATCCTGAATTTTTAGCTGCTCTTCCTCCAGATATTCAAGCTGAAGTTATGGCTCAACAACGAGCACAACAAAATTTACAACTTGAGCAAGCTGAGGGGCTACCAGTTGAAATGGACAATGCATCCATTATAGCTACTTTCCCTCCTGAACTGCGCGAAGAGGTATCATTTTATGACTATAATTTGTGTTCCCACAACAGAATTCCTTATTTTCTACTTTTTCTATCCAGGTACTTTTGACCTCTCCTGAAGCAGTTTTGTCCAGGCTACCTCCAGCCTTGGTTGCTGAGGCACAAATGCTCAGAGATAGACGAAACAATCGGTATCACTATCGAAACACCCTCTTTGGAGGCAACCATAGGCAGGATGGCAGGAGAATAACAGTTAATAGGCAAACAGTAATGGATAGAGGAGTGGGTGCAACAATTGACCGAAGGATTCTATCTACAAATCCAAGCACTTCAAAGAGCAAAGAAATTGAAGGGCTGCCTCTTGTCGATGAAAGTGCTCTAAAGGCTCTTATTCGCCTATTGAGATTAGCTCAGGTACTTCTCTTCCTCTTCATTAAAAATACATATTGTAGTTAAAGTTGATGCGTGACAATGGACTTAATGACGATACTCATCAACATTTAAAATCTTGATTCGTGCCGAGATTTTGGTTTGCGACCGGAATAATACGGTTTCGGTATCATATCGTGCTATGACGATATGTTTTGATACCTTTTAAATATAAAATATATTAATTAAAAATAAAAAATCTTAACTTAAATATTAAAAAATTAAAATTAAAAAAAATTTAAAAAATGATAATAATAAAAGAAAAGGAAAAACTTTCTTGGAGTCACAGAGGTGCAACGATCCCACTGTGACCCCCATAGAGGTTGCAGTGACCATGTCTTGATCTCATGCTTGTATTGGATGGCAGACATAACGGTAAATTTTGTCTGTACCATCCGGCACGGATTGAGATTTTAAATATTGATATTTTGATTTCAGTATGCATGGTTGGACCACCAAATGACTAAAATATGAATGTAAATCCTCTTGCAAATTTAATGGTGGTTAGACCCTTTGGGAGTTTCATCATCTCGAACCTTATCGGACAATTCTACTATAGGGTGAAATCTTAAGCATTTCTATGTTTAATGGTGATTGATATTTTGATTTCTGTATGTATGGTAGGTGTACTTAATGTCTGAAATTTAAATATGTTATATCATCCTTAATATTTAAATAACTTATATCATCCTTAATGAGTAAATTTCGTCCTGCACATTTGATGGTGGTTTTGGAACTTTCATGATCTCACAACCTCAATGGATATTTTTATTATAGGATCAAATCAGTGTGCTGCATTCAATGTGATGCTAACCCAGGTTTTTAAGTATAATTCCAAGCTAGTGTTTTCAATCCTCGGACAGACTAATACTTTTGTGGTGCCATGTTGACTTATTGATACGTGGTGCTGATGGCCAATGGTCAAAGGCCACTTACATAGAGGAGTTTGGTTCATGTGAGGAGCATTGGATTGTGTCTCAACATAGCACATGGAAGAAGATAAAGTTGAAGAAACAGTTGGACCAATCAAAATCCTAGTTTATCAGCAAATTTGTGGACTTTGATGAAATGAAGAAGAGAAAGGAGGCATAACCCATGGAAGAAGGTGAAGCTAGAGGAGTTGAACAAATCAAAACCCAAATGTGTTGGTGGATTAACTTTGAACGAAAATGAAACCACAGGTTTAAAATTGACATGGTCGAATGGTCGAACTGAAATAACCTGACACAATGGCAAATTGTTGTGCTTTTAGTCAATTTCAACCCTGGATGGATTAGAATTTCATTCTGCGTTGGTTAGCACGTGTGATGCTTTTGTTCGTCAAGCATTGGTTGTCACCAGTGATGCTTTTGTTCCTCTAACCAATTGACACATGAAGTAGGCTTGAGAGCGACACTTTTTGATAAGGGTGATGGTTTCAAAAGCTTTCATAAGGTCTTAAGATGATCACAAATCCATGCGAGGTTTTCAATGATTCCATGCAAGATCTGCAAGGCTACTGGGAGATAGTAATGACTTTTGTGAGGCTTCTGCAAGGTCTCAAGACAACAACTTCATTTGTGGTTTGCGAGGTCTTAAGACAGGAATGGCTTTGCCATTTACTTTTCTACTATGCTTACTCCATTAAGGTGAGTTCTTGGCTCACCCATCAACACCAAGACATAACATGGATAGAATGAAACCCAAATTTGGCCTGAGATTTCAAACCATAATATCAACATAACCTTCCCTGCATAAGAGATCTCACATCAAGTAACAAAAGTGTTGAGACTGGTGTGATCGCTAGAGGGGTGAATAGTGTCAATCACTTTTGTTTGATTTCGTTCGTGTTTATTTCTACAAAATTTATTATGTGCAGCGGAATAATAATGAAAATGTAACAACAAAATCAAACACTTACGACACGATCATATAACGTGGTTCGGAGATGATGCTCCTGCTCCACGGTGATCTTTAAGACGGATCACTCCCAAATGAAGCTTCACTAGCTTCTCTCCTTTGGGTGAACACCAAAGTAAAAGAACCTTCTTACAATCTAAGCTTATGCAAATACAAGCACAAATATAAATACACAAATATTTAAGCAAGAATACGAGTAAAGAACTTTACAATATGAATGCTTTGTCACCTGTAGCTTTTGGTTATTTGGATGACTTAGAAAGTGTGAAATGCAACAGTAATTCCCCTTCAAGATCACCAAAACCCAGCAACATTAACCTC
>JBAMHZ010218210.1:0-14157 GCA_037177395.1 Alpinia galanga | reverse complement strand
AAATCCTCTATCGACTTGCGAATCTTATCTAAAAGGAAAAATAACTAAGGCACCTTTTAAAGGTCAATTGGAACGTGCACATGATTTGTTAGATTTGATCCATACTGATGTGTGTGGCCCACTAAGTGTTAGCACAAAACATGGTCATTACTACTCCATTACTTTTACTGATGATTACTCACGGTATGGGTACATATATTTGATAAAATATAAGTCTAATATTTTGAAAAGTTCAAAGAATTAAAAAATGAAGTAGAAAAACAACTGGAAAAAAGTATTAAGAAACTTTGATCAGATCGAGGTGGAGAATACTTGAATACTGAGTTTAAGGACTATCTAAAAGAAAATGAGATTCTCTCACAGTGGACTCCTCCTGCCACACTATAGCTTAATATTCATGGTATAACTCTATGTAAGAATCTCATGTAAACAAATCTAAGAGAGGATACTCACCAATGTCTTATGGTATAACTCTATCCAAGTCTATGTGCCCCAAGACAGATGAAGAGATAGAGATAATGACACGCATTCCCTATGCGTCTGCCATCGGTAGTATCATGTATAGTATGATATCTACAAGACCTGATATAGCATATGCTCTGAGTGTGAAAGGAAGCACTTATCCCGTTACCCCACTTACGTCAGTTATCCACTAATAACAGTTTCCAGGCGATCACATAAAACTTATTCTTTCTTAACTTATCGTCGAGAACAGTCAAAATGACTTTAACCAAAGCTTAGACAACTGAACCTTTTTCAAGCACTTCTTAGACAGCGAGAAGACAAACTTTGGAATAAAATACATCCTCTTGGCTAGATAATATTTTGACAAGAAGAAATAGAATTCCTAGTCAAAGACTAGAAGAACTTGTAGATATAAATAGGGATTTAAGCTTGTTCTCAAATGAACAACTCAAACTCTAAACCCTAGACAACTTTATGGTCAGCACAGATTATCCATACTTATCTCTTTATTAAGACATCGTAGACTATAACCTCTTCATCTTCTAGATGAAGGAGAAGAAAGACTTACCCTAATGACTGAAAAAATCAACTAGGACACTCTTAAACTAAGGACATAATTGCATTCATTTGAGATTAATAATCTTTGGACTTAGAGGTCTTACCAGAAAAAGAGGAAGAAAAGTCCTACTAGTGCTTTATGATTTTCGATTTTTCGGAGAAAGAAAAGGCAGTCATAGGCATGGTTTAAAATTTTGACCCGTATCAAGGTTTCGGTCTGCGACCGAAACGATACGATTCAGATATGATATCATACTGTATTAATAAATTTTGATAATTTTTAAATATAAAATACATAAATTAAAATTTTTAATTTAAAATTTTTAATTTTTAATTTAAATATTAAAAATAAACAAAATAATTATGAAAAAAATAAAAATTAATTATAATAGTAAATTTAATTTAAATAGGATTTAACAAATAAAATAAATTTTAATAAATTATTATTTATAATATATAAATTAATAAGATAATTTTATTAAATTTTAATTGATTAGTATAGTTTAAATTATAGTTTGAGAAGTTAATTATTAAGTATATAGTTTGAATTAATTATTAAGTCTTGCGAAGGCTGCCTAACGAAGGAGAAGAGGCCATCGTGCGTGCCCACAGAGGCTAGCACGGCAAAATCATGCGGATCGCGATCCCACACAGCGGCAGCGATCGCAATCACACTACTGGATCGCGATCGCGATCCCGCACGTCGACAGCGATCGCAATCTCACTGTGGGATTGCGATCGCGATTCGACGGCATGATCGCGATCCCACACGGCGGCAGCGATCGGGATCGCCATCCGGCAGCGTGATCGCGATCCCACACAGCAGCAGCGATCGCAATCCCGCATTGCGGCAGTGATCACGATTGCACTGCAAAATCACGATTGTGATCTCACAGCCGATCAACGATCATGAATCGCGATTTGCGTGGTTCCATTGTACCTGTCCAAAGTGGTCAAGGAGCCTCGTCACCGCTGCGTTCCAGTGCCACCGTATCTTATGCGCGCTCCGGTGTCGATTCCTCATCAGAATGAAAAAAATCGTCTGTTTCGGGCGAAATGGGTCAGTATTTAATACCTTGGTCATAGGACTTATTGAGGTGGATATGAACAACTTTGGAATCACTTATGTCTAGATTTTAATATGACAATTAGAGACTTTATCAAACATATTAAAATTTTGGTGCAAGCAAAATGATGGTATTTCCAAAATAGCAATATCGAGTTAGATATTATATTTTTATAAAAATTCATGAACCACATCTATAACAATTTCAGGGTAAAGATAGATGATGTAATTGAATCCCTTACTTCAAAAGGGATCAATTTCCTAAAACCTAGAGATTTTGAATCTGACACATTAGCAAGATTAGAATGGACTATTAACTTAAACAATCCTGGACAAACACTTAAATCTACAGAATCTATAATGTATAATGGAAATCTAGCTGTCAGATTTACTGGATATCAGCCTTCTACCTTACAAAATGAGGATATAGAAGATGACTGTAACCTTATGAATCTAGAAGAAACAGAAACTTCTCTAGAAATTTTACAAACTACTCTCAGGCAATTACATGATAAACACTTAGCATTAATCATAAAACAATGGCCTAGGGAAAAGAAAATCCAACATGTCGTTAAAAAGGCATATGAATTAAATCTGATGGATATTTCAGATTAGGAAGACGACTTAAAACCTATCTTTGATGATTTAAATGAATATGTCTATTTACCAGTTGAAGAAGAAACTTATTTAACTAATAAAGATTTAATTGAACTCAAAAAGTTCAATAAACTTCATAAGAAACTAGAGGAAGATTGGGTATTATATTTTGATGACCAAAAATATATAATAGCCTAGAAACAAATCCAGACATTTGAAGAATTTACTAAGGATACAGTAAGTATACTATCAGAAAAAAGACCAAATGAATAATCTTCAACTACTTCCTGACCACCTTTTGAGGTAAATATCTAAAAAGCTCAATGAAAACTATGAATTACGGACAAGACCATCTCCCCCTCCTTATACTAATAATTATCCTTTGCTAAGGGCAATAGGTAAAAGGAGGCCACCTGAGATTATTTTCTTTGGAAAAGATTCGGTACTCTTAAATATAATTGAATGTGACCCGCAATTATATGACACTTAGAACAGTAGATTATTTCGGTGAAAAGGGATTATCAAACTAAACATGAACTTAACATGGAATCAAGAGATGCTCTAAACATAAACTTGACATTGAATCAAGAGATGCTATGATTCGAGTAGGAGAAAACTACTTAGGAGATGTAGCTAGAGTTGCATGGGAAGTTTTTAAATTAAATTCTCAAATGAAATTACTAGGATTGCAGCTCAAAGCAATAACTTAATTTCTGTTATGCAATTCATAAGCTTTTATCAGTAGTTAGAGATGCAAATACAGAACTAGACCTAAGACAAAAAGAAGTTATGAGAGATTTAGAATAACTCCAACTATTTAGTTGGAATTGGATCAAACCTTTCTGTAACGACTTCTTAGCATTTAATGCAGTTTCTAGTAATTATTGCAATCCAACCCTTAAAGAAAGATTATTTAGTAAATTACCTAGACACTTAGGAAAAGAATTCATACGGCTTGGACAAATATGAATGTACCTCCATTATATGATAATATAGGCATAAGGAGACAATGTATCATAACCAAACTTTTTAAAAAATATACTTACATACAAATACAAAAATAATTAAAAAACCAATAATATAATTTCTGTAGTCAAATTTATACTCCTCAACAATATGACTCAATAAATTAATGAAGGAGGAGAAGGCCTACTTTGGTTCCCAAACCAAAGCGTAAGCCTAAAACCACTTATTATTTAAGAAAGAGCAAGGCTAAAAAGCCTTATCTTAATAAAGAAAAACATGTTAGAAAATTTAAGCCTAAGAAGACTTATGCTAATACAACAACATA
The DNA here is from genome assembly GCA_037177395.1 of Alpinia galanga. Classification (NCBI taxonomy): domain Eukaryota; kingdom Viridiplantae; phylum Streptophyta; class Magnoliopsida; order Zingiberales; family Zingiberaceae; genus Alpinia; species Alpinia galanga. The sequence goes on along the minus strand of JBAMHZ010218210.1, from coordinate 10,180 downwards.
TTTTACCTACAACAAACCAGAACACTTATCCTCTGTATGTCCTAATAAAAAAACTTATATAGTAGAGAAGCTAAATTAATTGGATGTACTAATTTAGACTTAGTAGAGGTACAATCTGTGTATCAGATATGTCATCTATCTATCTATTATATCTGTAGAAAAGATATAGAAGAAATTCCTTCATCTTTAGATTACACATTAGTAAACTCATTTCTTAATAATTCTTATGGATTAGCTGAGAAATACGGGATTACAAGTTCTTCATTTCAGAAAGATTTTGAAGAACTAGAAGATCAGCTAGACCAAATACATTTTGATGATCTTGACTTTATGTTTCCATAATTCATTCCCCAAAATTTGACAGATCTTAGATCAGATCAAAGTAAATGTTTTCATGATTGGACTAAAAGAAGAAACTGACACAATTCCCTATTTCCTTTGTGGATTTTATCCTTCTATAGACAAACGGGGCACTTGTCAACTCTCTAAAAATCTGATTTGTAATCTATGTTTGAAACAAATTTTTGATATCACTATCCCCACTGTCCATACAGTATGGGGAAGTACTCGTAATGTATTACTTAAAACCTGAGTTTCTATTTTAGGAACCCGAGTTAATCTTCTTGAGACTAAACTAAACAACCTTAAAAATGATCTTATTTCAGCTCTAAAAGAAAAAAGAATTTCATTTTCTGACAATACAGATATGATCTTTATTACGATTTCCAGCATCTATAACACTCGACATTCCGTTGACATTCAGGTTCACTGTACCTTGAACATACAAGTTCATGAACTTACTCTACAAGCTTTCATTGATAGTGGAGCCACTAATTCTACAATTGATAAAAGTCTTCTCCTTTCTTTCCTTCCAGCTAATCTAGTCAAACAAACCAATCGTCCATTAGTTAGCACTCAATTTGATGGACAAAAACTTTCCAGTCATAAGTTTGTCAAAAATGTCCAACTTCATTTTTACACTAATTGCGGTACTTTTTGTCACCCAATTACGCTTTCTCAACTTTCGGTCCGACCCCTAAATCACAAATACATTCACTTAATCTTAGGACTTAATTTTATAGTACGCTGATAGGGCAATCCTTCTTACCAAGGACTATGTTATGTTTCTCTTAACCCTAGTCATTTCCTCATACCGTGCTAGGTGAAACAATTGAAATGTATCATTCTGATAAATTATCGAAGCTCAATACAACTCGACACCGAGGTTCAAAATCTCGAGTCATGAAATTTTGCCTTTGACTGGAAACGATACTAATCGTGTCAACGTTCCGATGCATAATGTTAGTAACAAATTGGAGGTTGAAGAAGGAAAGAGGTGAAGCAAAGAAAAGAGATATTATCTATGTCATGGTTTAAAATCTCGACTCATAGTAGGCAATACGGGTGAAATTTGTTGTTTCGCCTATTGCCAATTGGTACCAACACCGGCATGGTAGGACACCGTTGTCGAGGAGGTTGCCACAATCTCGCATACACGTTAAGATCAATGATAGCCAAGGAAAAAGGCTCGATTATTATTAAGGTACAACGAAGAAAAGTTAATTCTTACTAACAAACACTGGAGGAAGCCGCTATAGTTCTACTAGCCATGAGGAGAAGAACTGTTAGGTGCTCATTACCGGACGAGAGATTCTGCCCATGCTAGCCTTTATGCAACACAACCAGTGTTGCTCGCATATGAGCAGTGAGTGTCAACACTGCTAGCAACAAAAGAAGGTGTGGCAGTGGGGGACATGGCAAACTCAACTGGAGAGGCACGGGGCTAGGCAGCACTGTCATCGACGCCCATGCACACGTAGCAATAGCAGGCCCAACATGCACAATCGATACGCACTCGATGGTGGAGGAGGCAAGCGGGCGATGGTGGAGAAGGTAACGTGGTTGTTCGGTGGTGAGCATCGTGCATGAGGGGGCAACGACGGAGAAACAACAACCGCAGATAGATAAATAGACTTAATCTAAGAATTTTTCTTTATAAAAATATTTCACAAATTAATAATAAAATTTATTTATTACTATTGATATTATTATTATATTTTATTTTACATTTTTATTAAATTAAATAATTAATTAAACTACCTCATATTTTATCATTATCGTTATTATTTTAAAACTTTTGGTATATATCTTCATGGTATTATGGAGACTGTCATGATCCCTACAACCCGTAGAGGTCATGCCTTTTTTTCCTTTTTTTTTCTAATTTTTCTATTTTTTTAATTATTTTTAATATTTAAGTTTAGATTTTTATTTTTATTTTTAATTAATATAATTTATATTTAAAAATTACCGAAATTATATTGGCACTACACGATATGGTACCGAAAATTCATCGTTCCAGTCAAAAATCAAATCCTTAGTGCATGTTAAAATTTTAAACCATGATCTATGTTAAGTAATATTAAATTTTGATAATTTATCAAAATAATACATTTCGATCATTTTCCCATTTTGCACAGCATGGTACAAGACTTAAAACCACAAACAATGTTTTTTCCTATACTTTATCTTCTTCTCTTTTTAACCTCCAATCTATTATCGACACCATACATCGAAATATCTGCACATAGTATCGTTCTCGATATTTCGAACCTTGATTAACTTAAAACTTATCAAATACATATATTGTAACCCCTTTTATAGATTAACAACAAGACTTAATCTTCATAAAATAATTGACTTTTCCAATAAAAATCCTAACTATCCCAAGACTTCTCTAAATAACTAAACAACCTGTTATGTAAACTAACAGTGGTATCATATCTCATAATTTAGAATCATAATCAATGATTTATGAAATATTTTCAACATAATTTTCAGTGATATACATGGTTACAAAATCATCTTTTCCCACAAATAAAATTCCTTAGAGACACTAAAAAATTTTTACAAAGTTTTTAAGCTAATTAGATTAATATGGAAGTGCTGGCTTGAAATGAGAAAGCTACTGGATATTGACTTAAAAAAAGATGTAAACTTAAAGAAAAATATATTCCTAAAGACTTAGAAAAACTATATTACAAGTTTATAAAGCTAGAACAATCATACTAGAATATGTAATCACATTATAAAAATTTATATAGGCCTTATAATCTTAGCAAAGATCAAGGTTGACCCTTGTTCAATTTATCAATGGACTTAAGTAGAAATTTAAAGGAAACACAACTTATTCTCATTTATTTCAGTAAAGGATACTAAAAAGGAGATTAAACATAACCTTTATTAGGATCACTGATTTGATGGTTGAACAGCAAGAGAGGGCAGGGGTTGAATAGCAATTATTCCTACGATTAATAAATTTGATATCATGTGGTTTGAAACCGTCGTTCCTGCTCCATGGTCTATAGCTCTTCAACAAGTCACTCTCAAAAGTCCACTAGCATTTCTCCTTCTTGGATTTCTTTCGAAGGGGGTGAAAGCTCTTACAATCTTCTTTACAAAATAATGAACACTTGGAAGCTAAAAAGATTAAGGTTAAGATTACATAATGAGACCTTTAAGTATCGATACAAATAACATCTGCCTATAAATGCTCCCAATGGTCCTCTTTTTATAGCCTTCTAATGTCTTAAGTTTCACCTACTAGTTTGTTGTCGTGACATTGATTAGTCAACTAGATCCAAGTCAGCCATTTTCTCAATCATACCAGTTCTCATTCTGCCAATGTCTACTCTAGTTGACTAGCTTCAACCATCAGTTCTTGTAGCCTTAGTCATTGGATTGTTGTCATTCTGCTTTGTTGTATCAATGGATACCTCTAGCTTTTTAACTAAGTCAATAGTTGATTGGATCACGTCATCAATTAAGTATCTAGTTGACTCAATTATGAACAAAATCATTTTATTCGCTGATCAACTTCAATTGATTGCTTAGTTGACTCGACCAATAATCACTTTGCTTGAAAACTACCTTCAATCAACTGAATGATTGACTGCAACCATCTTAATAGTTGAGTCTTCACATAAGTTGAAGACTATCCTCTCCGAAGCACAAGTCTCTCATCTCTCAACTCACTTAAGAGTTTACCTTACAACTCCTCTTTGCCCACGAGGTTGTCTCTTGTCATGTTATTTATCCCTCGAATGCACCAAACTCTCAACTCGCTACATATGTCATCCTTTACTCTTCATCTACATAGTTCACCTCCTCTGACTGAATTACACATTGATGCTCCTCGTTCTTTAGTCCCTTAGATTCCCCACAACATCCTTCTCTAATCTCTAACATAGGCTTTGAGCTACCGAGTTAATCTCCAACATTGATCATACTAAATCTCTATGTGTATTTCAATTAAGTACCTAAACGACTTCATATACATATCAGATATGAAAACAATTCAAACTTAAACCCTTTACTCAAAAATTAAAACCCAAGGTCAAACCCAACCATAAAGGACATAATTGCACTAACAACCTTAAGCATAAAAAAATATATAATGAGAATTGTTTCACAAAAAGCATAACGAACCAAAAACATATGATCTCAAATTGAAGGGGAAGTAGATTATCAAAAGGTAAACACTTTGAAAATAATACCAAGAATTCCATTCTCAACAAAAATCTATGAACTTGTAATTGATTATAATTTATTTATAAAACTTAAGCATAGAAAAATCCTTTGTTAACTTAGTTATAAAAGATTCCTTGATGATTTGACTTTATATGACTCCCATGATGTTTAACTCTAATCGACCCTTTTCTTTACAACCCTTCAGACTTGTCTATGCACATTTGAGCACTTTTGAATTCCACTATATTAAGTTTGAAAGGAAATTACAAAAGAAAATTTTTATTCTTTTTGGCGATCATATCAACTCACCAACTTCAGTTTAAAGCATTGTGTCGTCAAAGTCATAATTGCTTCATTAATGGTATGTTTAAATAGTCTCAAGTTTATAGCTAGAAACTTTTCTATTTGTATAACAAGCTGAGCATAGATCAAAATTTATGTTCCAACTTAGGAAGATATTGAATTTATAGTTGAATGACGTTAGAATATTTATTAGTCCCACATGAAGCATTTCCTTTTTAGGTATTATCTTATACATGTTTGATATTCCCTTGTTTACTCAAATAATATAATTATATTTAGTCCCAATAAAAATGATATTATGAGAGAAACACATTACAAGTTGAATGACAACAGCTAGATTTATGGACAGGTAAGTTTAACCAATTAGAATTGACAATGAGAGGTTAAAAGGAGATTTGAGAAACCTCAACATGATAAAAAAACAAAGGCTGAGTATACTGATGATAAGACCTCACAAAGAGTTAAATAGCTTCATGCGGTCAACTCCAAATTATTTGGATTCATGAGTTGTAACTGGAATCTCAATAGTTGTAACCGGACTCGGCAAATTTCTTATATTTACAAATCTAGAGCAACAACTAATGAAAAGCAAATCCATTTTTAATCTGATAGTTCTAGGCATAGTACTTTGTGAAACTTATCTATAAGCCAATTAATTGAGGAATGCCAAATGACATATTGGCATATCATTACAGCTTCTATTGATACTTGACAAGCAAGAAACACCTCAATGCTGTAAAGCAATGAGGTATTACTGACTATAGAAAATGAAAACACTTTAAACTTTATGGTAATCAGTTATCAGGTTAATAAAACCAGAAAAGCCTATACATGAAAAGCACATTTATACATGTCAAATCAACAGAAAATTAAACTACAGACATAAAAAAAAGTGTTAGAAATCATATTGTATTGTGTATAATGATTATATGTAAAAGTCTTACATACAAGTTCATTTCTTTTATGGGCATGAAACCTCACCAGTGTTCTCTTCAATAAAGAGGCAACAGCAAGTGCAGTCCTTATCAGCTTCATCTGAAATAATAAAGAAGAATATTTACTGGCCTACTTGATCACTTTGAAACATCAAATAAGCAAGATCTTCATAAATTTAGAGTTAAAATTTTACCTGATAATTCATGAGTGAGAAGTGAGAATGTAGATTATGTGGACCATCAAACAACAGATTTCTTGGAATGCCTGGGCTGAATGATAAGAAACCTCCTGTAAAACCCATAAAGTCAAAGGATAATGATTGTTGAATTGAAATATTGATTTACAAGGTAGAATGGTAAAACTGCTAGTAATTACTTACCACATAATTAAATAAACCATGATTTGAAATCTCATTATGTGTCAGATAGCATAGTCAAAAAATATTGTTCCGATAAATCTCCAAAATTAAATACTACTCAACATAGGCAATGCTTCATGTATCGTTGTGTCCATCATGTTAATGAGTATGGTGTAATGCTAACACTCAACACCCTTCTACTGCAACATATTGGTCAAAGATAAATTGAAATAATGTTATTTTCTTTATAGCTTGTGTCTACATGACATAATATTAAAACTATATCATTCTAGATAAAATCACAGACTAAGTAGATAGTTATCCTATTTTCTTTTTTTCCTTTTTCATCTTCTTATTCTACCTCCAATTCGTCACTGACAACATACATTAGAACATTAGCATGGTACCAAAACATATTATTCTAGTTAAAATTAAAACTTCAGCATGGCTCAAGATTTAAAAACCATGAATTAGACCAAGTAACACTATAGTTTCAGTGCCACTCAATATAAGTTGCTAAGGCTGAAATGCATCTTAATGGAAGTGAACTGATATATACAGATACTTTATATAGGTGAGTAATACCACTTGTGCCAATAAAATTTTAGGGGTATTGAATGATATGTGACCCATATCCACTATTTGAAGTCAAACAAGACAATCAACCTAGATAAGAAGAATCTCTTTCCATGACTCATCTTTCAATTCTGATTAAGAGTCACACAAAATTCATACACAGAAGATGGAAGGCAATAATAGCAAAGAGTAGTAACACTAGAGTTCTAGAAAATGAGATGTGAAGATCAAGATATAAAATTTTGAACCGTGCTGGAATTTCAGTTTATGATCGGAATGATATGATTTCAGTACCATATTGTGTCATGCCAATATGGTTTTGACACTTTTTAAAATATATAATATATTAACTAAAAATGATTTTATTAATATTTGATTGTTATAAATGTTTACTATTATGTTATATTTGAAATGTTGAGTTCAAGTTTTGATATTATTTCGTGAGAAATTTAATGTTTATTAAATCTTATGCAACAATTATTGAATATATAAATTTAAAATCTATATTTTTATGATTATTATACATAATTAAACAATCTTAATTATCATTTTATTCCAAAGGCATCAAGTTCACGAGCTTGCATTTAAAATGGTGATGGAGATTGATCTTCAATTTCAAGTTTTATTATTAAGTCAGAGACCTTGCATTTATAATGGACATCATCTTTGGTTTTGACATCTTTAAATATATTTTGATGATTTTATAGATTAATTATGTTACATTTATTTGAAAACTTAGAATTAATTATGGACTAATATAATTTTTGTATTTAAATAATTAATTAAGTCAAATTAAACTAATATTTTAAAATTTAGGATTGAGTAAAAGTCCATGGTGATTACGATCAAGTAGTCTTAAATTGAATTGAATTTAATATATTTTAATCTATTTAAAATTAAACTAAATTTATATATATAATAATTTAGTTTAATCATAGCAATAATTAAGAATTATATTATATTTAATTTTCTTTGCTATCTTTCCTAAAAGTCCATCCTCTCTATGCTTCCAAAGGAATTTTTCCCTCTATCCTTAAAGAGGTAATTTTTCTCCCTTAATTTCTATTTTTACCCTTGTAGACAGGTGAAAGAGAAAAAGAAATTAACAAGGGAAAGGAACTCCATCCTTAAAAAGTTTTTCTTTCCCTTTTGTCTTTAGTCTCTAGTCTTTTGTTTAAGGACGGAAAGGAATTAAAAGGGAAAGGGAAAATAAAATTAATAGTGGAAGAGGGAAGGAATTAACAAGGAAGGAATTAACAGTTATAAAACTGAAGAAAAGGAAAAGGAATTAATCAATTCAAAAAAATATAGAAAAAAAGATAGAAATAAGAAAAAAAATATTGCATCCTCCACGAGATAGCTAGCCCTTGCATGGCCCCAACGAGTTAACAAGGTTGTGGCAGCCTTGTCTCACCGTGAGCCTAACTGCCACATGACGACCTCCCCAAGTCATAAGATTTTTGCTACCTCGCGGTTCCACTTAGTGTCAGTGTCGATCAAAGGGTAAAATAGTAAACTTTGTCCATGCCAACCAGTACGACTTAATATTTTACACCATGATTATCAAATACTATATTTGTACATGCCTAAGTTTTCTTTATCCAAGCCCAACTCCTAATGTTAACCAAGAATGTATGGATATGTAGATACTAATTCTAATACTTAATACTACGAAAATTAATACTCCCATCCAATGCATGCATTCTAATGCATGACATTCATTTTAGTATTAATCAAGGATTAAAATATTGTTCTGTTGGTCAACATGGGTAAAACATTTTATTTTGCCTATCGATTAACACATGAAACTCATCAAGAGGAACAAAGCAGACTAGCAAGCCTATCGTGAAACTTCACATTTCATTCAGCCCATCAACCAGCACATGCAACCTGCCAAGAGGAACAAAGCAAACCAATGAACCTATCACAAAACTCAAGTGAATATGTTTGCAGACATTTCCACCTAGGGTCGGTGCTCGACCCAAGCACCAACCCTACGAACAAAACTTGTTCGTGACTTCTTCTATAACATGATAAGAGATGATAAGGCGATGAACGAAAGCTTCGCGTTGTCTCACATCACATGAAGATCAACGGAGACAAGGTCATGTTGTGATCTGCATTAATTATGAATTTTAATGTTTGGGCAAAATGTTTAAGTTAGGATTTTATAATTTTAGCATGATGAGAGATGGGCTTCTAGTGAAAGAGATGCAAGTTAAACTCGTAAGTGAGTTGAGAAATGAAAAACTTATACCTGAAAGAGGATAGTCATCAACTTAACCAAACACTAAACCATTAAGATAGTCATAGTTAAGTAGTCGACTGAAGTGAATGAATCAAGAAATAAAATATTTATATTCGTGGCTAACACAATATTTTATATTCGTTAGTCAACTGTTGAAATATTCCAATCAAACTAATGTTGTCTTAGTCAACAAAGTTATTGACCCAAGCTAATCAGCTAGCAAATAGAATTGACCTCATTGCTTATTGCACGATATTGTACATGCCTTAGTCTCCTTCCCTTATTCGTCTGGGTAGTTTACTACATTATGGGAATTTGGTTGAAATGGAAAAAAAAATTATGATACTTTGACCAATCAATTTCTTCTTGCTAGCCTCGTTAAAAAAGGTCATTGAATCAATATCAACAATATCAAATGCACGACTTTATCCTATCAAAAAACATAATCAACCAATTTCACTTGGTGATGGTGGTGCTAGTGGAAATGACTTAGTTGGCCCTAGTGGAAGTAGTGCAATCGCTACATGAGCATTAAGGAGAAGTGCAAATGTTGGTGTTATAAATTGACTCACTCCACTAACACCGATTAAACCACTTCCACTAACACCACCTATATAATGTATTTGTCACATTTGTTGCTCATACTCATATTTAACTTATGAGGCACAAAGAACAACTACAATTGTTAGTCATTTGGTATATCCCTGTCATAACCTTCAAATTCCTCATATTTAACTTATGAGGCACAAAGAGCAACTACAATTGTTAGTCATTTGGTATATCCCTGTCTATAACTTCATCATTAATGAACTATTTACAATAATATTCATTTCATTTATTGTTTTACTCTTTCCTGTATACCATAACTTAAAATCCGAGTTTTTTATCATCTTTGCCTTCTCGCCTATTCATTTTATCTCTTGTACACACAAAATACTAATTCTTTTCCTAATCATCATATCTACTACTTGCATTGCTTTACCAGTGAGGATTCATATATTCCATGTTCCAAATCTTAGACTATTAGTTTTTCTATCATATTATTTTTACCCAACCTATGGTATGAGAACTCTTGTATATTTAACACTATACCTAAATTCTCATGGAGATGTAGCGGTCTTTACTGATACGTTACAGTCGCACCCTACAGCGCGAACTCTTGTATATTTATCACTACACTCGAGTTCCGGAGATGTAACAATCCTTGCCGATACGTTACAGTCGGACTT
>JBAMHZ010217885.1:0-14161 GCA_037177395.1 Alpinia galanga | reverse complement strand
AAAGGCTCTTTTCTATATTTTTTTTTTTTGAAAAATAGATTTTGGGACCTAGGCGAGAGCCCAGTAGCCCTCCCCCAAGGCCGGTTCTATATTTAGGGCCCAACCAACTTGAACACAAGGTCATTTGGTTTCATCTTGGGTCGAACATTTTATGGTAACCTCACGAGTCACATTTTTCATAGTCATGAGTCATTAGGGCTGTAAATGAATAAGTGTTCGTGAACTTGATGTTCAATTTAGTAAGAGCTTATTTATATTCGTTCAATGACATCAAAGTGAATTAAATAAATTAGTTTGAACAACTTAAAAAATTAAATAAATAAGTTTGAACACATATGTGTTCGGCTTGTTAATGTTCGTGAACCGTATTTGTGAACTCTATTTGTGAATTATGATTATGAATGATATTTGTGAACCGTGTTTAGTGTTCATGAATCGTATTCGTAAATAATATTCTTGAACGAACATAGCTTATAAATTATGTTCATGATTAAACTATGTTTATGAACTGTATAATGATTTATCTATTTGAGTTATGATAATGTTTGACATAATTTTTTAAGATTTTATAAATGATATTTTTCATAAAATAATTATTATAATATATTAAAATATATTTATATTATAGATTCTGAGTAAATAAATTTGTGACAAGCCTTATTAAATTTATAAATAAACAAATAAGCTTTTATCAAACCTATAAATATTTTTTAAATAAATTTTCAAAATAAACAAACAAGCTCACTAACCAATCAAATAAAATATTAAAATTTCAAATAAATAAACAAACAAACTTGATAATGTTTAAATAAGCTAAGCTTCAAAAAGTATAAATCAAACTTGATTCAAGTTTGAAATAAACTTGATTAGAAGTTCGATACCAATTAAACAAACCAAGCTCAAGCTAAAAAAGAAATTAAGCCAAGTTTGGACAGCAATTTCAAAAGCTTAGTTATTTTTAGACTCAGGTCTTATTAAACAAACTTGAATGGTATAAAACTTGGTTTGACTTAGTTTATTTACAGCCCTATGAGTCATGTTGTGTATCCCCATGAAGATCGAATGGCTAATGTTATAATAGATTTATTATAATGACTAAGGATCAATCCTACGATATTTGTCCTTACACTGCACTGACATTGGATTGAGTAAAAAATTATCTATTGTAATTTCTCTTTTACGTGTCATGCAACAAATTGTATTGGCCTCTAACAAGTATAATCCATAATGGGCCGACCAAGCCCTAATCATCCGTTGCTCAACCAATGATGATATCATAGTTGTGCTCGCCACAAGCACAAGATCTTAAGATTTAATACTATATTAAATTTATTATTCTAAAAGTCAAATATTATACTTGGATATTTCAATATATCTATATTACATTTTACACTATATCAATACAATAAAAAAAGAGGGTTGAATTAGGAAAAAAATAATCATATTACAATACAATTGAAAGAGGAGAGTTGAACTAGAAAATAAAAATTATGAGATGAATTTTAAAAAGTAGCAATTCAGATTGAATTGATAAGGAAATGAAGTAATTGTAGAAGATGAAATCGAATGGGAATGAACAATTTTATTTTCACTCGAATTTAAATGAACTCTTATAAAAGTAATTATCCTTGACTCGATTCTTTATCTTACTAAAGTTCGATACTTATATACTTAATCATAGAGATGATATACTTGATATTTATACAGTCTGTTTGCTATCTATGTTGTTTAGTTATATATATATATATATAATTTTGTACACATTGTTTATAGTTAATACTTCTAATTATAATATATTACTATTGTATAGAGATGACTATATCCGTGTAGATGACTATTTATTTTTTTCATCATTTCATTTACATGCATACTGGTAACTAAGATCTCATTTATGGTTGAGAGAATCGTCAGTCATACCTGTTCACTTGATCACTCGGGATAGTGATAACTAAAGGTGCATATAGTTTGTCATATCGTATCTACTCGGCCACTCGAGATAGTAGTAATTAGAGTTGTGTGCAGACAAGAATCCCCTTGTATATAGCTAGATAGCTACTTTGTATACTGTTTACTCCACTACTCGAGAGTAATAGTAGTTAGAATTTTATGCATTTGTCATATTTTGCCTACTTGGTCGCGTAGGTATCGTCTCGTCTGCCCACTAGAGTTGCGTGAAGAGCATTTTTTTTCACAAATATATATTTTCTTTTCATATACTAAATTTATCAAACAAACCGGTTTCCTTCGTAAATGGGTTGAAACTTGAAAGCGGTTGGCCGGTTCGGTCTTGCCAGATCACCTATAAATTCCCCTGCTGTCGGGTTCAGAGTTCGGACCGGAGCTAATCAATTCATCTCCTCTGCGCGCTTCAGATCCGGTGTCAGACATGGACGGCGTCCCTTCCGGCGGGGGCGATACCTTCTTCTCCCCTCTCTGCATCTTCCTCCTCGTCGTCGCTCTTCAGTCCCTCGATGGCTTCCTCGATATCGTCAAAAAGGTTAGCGGTTCGAGCTTTCTTGTCGCCGAATTGTCTGGATAAGTCCCTGCCGAATCACCCTTCCTCTACGAGTCTTGTTTTGAAGAAAGCGCGGGTTAAGGCTGGTGCATGATGTTTTCTTTTCTTTTCTTTCTTTTTGGATCTTTCTGCCAAAGAGTCAGGTGGTTGCGAAAAGTTGTTTTTGGTGAAGATCTAGCGGGGTATTACCCTAATTTTCGGGTCGGCTGGGGTGGAAATGTATGAATATATGTCAATCGTATGCTAGCTGGGAGGTGCTCGGTTAAATATTAAGTTTGTTTTTCCTGTGGAACTTTAGATGGTATTTTTCGATTAGGCATTGGTGATGGTATTTGGCAATCTTCACCGGTCGATAGTCAGGGATGATTAGTTGCAACATTTAATGTGATAATACAAGGACAATTTACCTGTTTCACCTTACTATACCCGATTTGTTATGAAATATATCACAATTGAAGAGAACAAATTTTTTTTAAAGGATGATGGAGAAAATCGTAGCTTACATGGAGAGGAAATAGCAAAAAGGAATAATAACCATGCTCATGTATTACAATAACGACAACAGTCACTTCATTGTCTTTATAATTCAATGTCCTTGATTGTCTTACACTTGTATAACGCTGATGCAGGTATATACAGGCGACCTAGATTAACGCTGCCACAAACCTTTGTTAGTATGAGTTTGACCTACTAGACCTACATGCCAACAAACATTCTCTGATCTTAGGGTTGACAACTACGTAGAGGTGGACAAGAAACCTGATATACTCAACTCGATCCAAAACTGAACCAGAAAATTAGTTTTATTAGATTTTTGTTTGCGTTTTCAGGTTTAAATACTGTAAAATTTCAGCGGGGTTAAATTTTCAGGTTAGATAAAATTTGAAAAATGTTAACTGACGTGATTTATTGATATAATCATGTCATATACCACATGTATACAATATCTTGTAAAATTTCAAAGGATCCAAGAAAACTGATTTGAATTGAACTGAAATTTCCTACTCAGTTTTTTCCTTGGTATAGTGGGTTTTGGGCTTGGTTTTTTTGTGTAATCCAAATCTAATTGCACCAGGTTGAATTTTTCTCTGAAAACCTGACTTGATCTTACCTGTGTCTACCTGTCCAACTAAGCAAATTCGTTAGCAACAGCTGCAGCTTCATATGGGTCAACTTAAATGATGTTGTGTCATATAGTATACTGATCTTCATGTATAAATGATATTGGTTTTCTTATTGAGTATAAACTACATTCATTTTTTAATTTATATTTGTGCATGTATGTTTTAAGTTTTTTGTTTTACTTTTTTGTTCTTTATAGAAAGGAATGACTAGTGAGGAAGAAGTTCAATTGCGCAAAGAAATCAAGGAACTTTACAAAGAGGCTAGCTCCCTATCAACGTAGGTGTTACACAAGTAGAGGTTACTGTAGTATTCATTGAACTGTCTTTTTTTTTTCTATTCCTTTTCTGTAGTCGTTTATGATACTTGAGTTAGAGCATCACAATGCTGACTTTTGCATCTATTTCATACCTAACATGAATTCATTTTTATTGCTTTGTACTACAGGCCTTCAACCTTTGCTCAATCTGCTAAACTTAAACGACTAGCTGGAGCCAAGGAAAAGGAGCTGATTAGAAGTATATAACATGCTATTAATTTGTTTTTCATTTTACTTGTTCTAATGTTTTAGGTTTGCATTATGCGATCAAGGATGATGCCATTTCCTATTTAATCAGTGACTGCTTGCAAGCTTAAATAACCATTATATATTGGTGCTTCACTATTATTAGAATAATTCACTTTGCTACTTAACAGCACTAAATTTTGAGGTTTATAAAATGATAAGACCTATCTCTACGTGATGGAAAATCATAGTTCATTTTGATAAAACTAATCTCAAACTTAGCACTTGTTTGGGATCATATGCGAGACATAGTTTTGTCCAATGTTCATAAACTTCAGTCCAATTGTCTTTATTTTATGCCATTGGAATTGATTCTTTTACTCTCTCTTCTGCAAGAAAAAGGCAACAGTTTTAATGTAGTAATATAGGTTATGGTGATTATGTCTTTTCTTGCTCAAATATAAATTTCAATAAAAAAAAAGCTTTACGGTGTGTGGAGCATTATGTTCTGAGAGGAACAAGACCTGACAAGTAATGAATTGAATACCTTTTATGGTTCTTGACTAATAATGTTTTGCTTGGTTGCCTGATCTATGGGCTTTACATTTATATGTGAATATGCATCCAACCATGTATGCCTGGTTTATTAACACCAGCACATACTGTGCAATTTGCAAATCCAGCATGCTGTTGCTGTAACCCATTTTCTTATGAAATGATAGTGATTGCTGATTATATTTAGCTCTAGATATATCACATATATATTTTAGAATAAATAACACCTTGTTTCACATGGGTGATCACCTAATTCCTTGAGCACTATAGTTACCTTGCCTCCTTGAAGTACCTAGCGTCTTTATTAAGAGCACTTGGAATGATCTTCATAATTCGGCTAATCACAATTTGCACTCTTCAATTTAAGCAAGGATTTAGTGGTTTGGATTATTTTCAGGCGAAATACCAGAAAAGAAAAGAAAAAATTAAGGTCTGGAAAGGTTTGGTACCATGAGAGAAGGTGAGAAGCAAGGTGCATTGGTGGTGAAATGGTAAACATGTGAGATTCAAACTTTCATGCCAAAGAATGTGGAGGTTGACTATGACAATGTCAAGAAGAGAATTGGTCTTAATGGAGCTAAACATGGTGCAAAATACTAAAGTTTTTTCCTTTGCCATAGGCCTTTGCAATCAAGAAACTAGTCCATTTCATAGGATAGGTTTAGTTAAGCAACTTGGACTAACAATCGCTTTTAAGAGAAAAATTAGAATTGCTAAATACGATGATCAGAAGGAGAATGAAAAGGACATGCTTATGAAAAACAAGATGAGTGGAATAAAATGCCATAGAAATAGGAAATACAAAATTTCATATTTGGTATAATGGAAAAGGTAAATCATAAAAATGGAGTGTGTTATGCTAGTTAAAATTATAGAGATATGTTGTGCAAGTGAACATGTGTGCTGGAGAACGGTTGTATTAAAAATGGCATCAGGAGATGAGTTATTAAATGTTATATATGTTTATTCTCCTCAATCGACTTATGCTTAAGCATGTTCTAAGAATCCTTCATAGTGTTGCCATTGTTTTCAAAACAATACATCAATGTAAGTTTTCTGAAATTTAATCAAGATATTTAAATATACTTTTCCTGTTAGAAACATAAACCCAAATCCCAAGGGATTTTGATTTTGTGAATCATGATCTTTCTGATCATAACTAAAGTCAAGAAGCTCAGAGCACCTTGGTTGGTTTTGGTATCAGATCTTGCATAATTTTCAACTTAGTTACTTCTCATGTTGGCCTCAATAATGTGCAAGATCATGTAGTAGTCCTCTAAACATATTCTTTCCCTCACATAATGCTTGTTCAGAACAAGAAGAGCGCAAGAAGCAGAAAACCTGGTTATATGAGCTGTCTGGGAGGGCCCTGCTGGCTTTGAAGGTAATGTTTTATTTATTCGTTTTCCTGAAAGCATGTGATCCAAATATTTCTCTTTGTACTAGGTACTGTTGTATGGTGGTCTTGCACTTCGATTTTGGGGAGTTCCTGTTGCAGCAGTTCCTCAACATCTATTGCAACCTTTTGGTAAGATATTTATAGGATATTTTCATTGTTTATGAAATATTAAACATTTTGTGTTCGATTTAGTGATGCCTGAAGTGAGTTTGTGTAATGTCTTTACGTTTGTTATGCATGTTTTTTTTTTAATCAAATTTGAGGCAGATCATATTGTATGTTGTTCTTTCATTTCTAGTTTGTTTGCCTTCTGTGTTGTGTTGCGCTTCTAAGAATTGAGACATTTGTTAGTGAGATACAAGAACTTTTGGAAGGCTTCTAAACAGAAGCCTGTAAATAGTGAAGCTTCTTGTTGGTGGATAATTTACAATATTGAGTGCAATACTGAGCGTAGCGTGTAAAAATTTTGCTTTATTAAAAGAAAGGCTTAAAGCATTGCTTGCTTTTAAGAATTTCAATTGTTATTTAGGGAAAATGACTTTATTTGATCAGGAAAATTTTCATTACTAGTAGTCTGCTGGAAGTAATCAGTGATTTGGCAGACCAACCTGGTTTCTCATGTAAAAGAAATGAATTTGCTAAGTTGTTAACCTTTTTGAATTTAATTAGCAAAGAAACTATGGAAACTGGCTGCCAAAAGTACGATGTGTTGTTTTACAGACACTCCTCTTGTCTTTAGATCGGGGCATTTGCCAAACAAGAAACACAGTTTTGGCAGGTTGGTAAATCAGCAGAATGACCCCTTTAAAGTCTGGGTACTAGAGGTTATACCAAAAGCAAATCAATTTTTGTCTTGGTAATTTTAACAGTTCAAACTAGTAATGTTAAATTGATATGTATTAGTAGAAGGAAATTAAATACTATGAGGATATTGATGATTGATTATAACTACTCAACTACATGAGCCTGGCATGGTATTTCTAGAGCATAGCACTGTAGATCTTGGAGATTTTTGAGACTGTATATTGAAAGATATGTATTCATTCAATCACACATGATACGCAAGCTAGAAAATATGTACTTGGCTACTTGCAAAAATCCATTCTTTATGCGGTGAGTTCAAAATAATAATTTAAATTGACACATTAGCAGTAGGAAACTAAGTGCTATGTAGGTATATTTGATAATTGATTGCAGCTATTAAACTACATCAGCCTGGCATTTGGAGTTCTAGACCGAGGCACTAGAGATTAGTTTCTGAGATTGTATATTGAAAGATTATGTTCATTTAATCATACATGGTAGGCTAGCTAGAGAATTATATACCTGCAAAAGCCTGTTCTTTATGCAGTGAGTTCTGAATACCTCTACTAGGATTCTTCAGCTAATCACTTTGTACACATGTCAGATATCAACATTCAGTCATTGACATTCCGAGTGGACACTCAATACTACTATTGGTCATGAGTTAAATTTCTTAAAACCTACTGTGTTGGACACTCAGATACTCTTGTTGATGAATACTGGATGCTTTCACAGAACTAACTGAGATCTTCCCATTCAATCAGACTGAATATGCAGAATCTGAATATGACACAAGCATGGGATCCACTTGAACTAATTTGACAAGATGATGAGTCAGGGGGTTTGCCACTATTTGTAGTGTAATGAAAAAAATTTAAAAAAACGTGTTGGAAGACCTGTGAATGTCTGTTCAAACTCTAGTTTCTCTCTCCATTGACTTGTTTAATTCTACTACGACCGCATCGCACAATTTACCACTGCTCAAAGTTTGATGTTTTTTCTGGCATTGGCAGGCAAAGTATTGTCCTGGAAATCTGGAAATGCTGCATCAGGCCAAATCATGGTAGATTCATTGCTTGAATTGTCTGGAAATACAATGACTGTAGAATTTAGTTGCAGGAATTTTGTTTCCTTTGTTCTAAATGCAGGTTGGCATAGTTCCATGGCTGGTTTTGACTTCTCGTGTCAGCAAGTACTTGTGGCAAAAGGTTCAAAAAACTTTTTTCAGCAGTTAAACGTAGGACTACCTCGACAAACCTAAGATTTTGTCTGGTATGTAGCCTATCTATTCTGATTTTGCAGTATCACAAAAATGTATTGCCTTTTTGCTTTTTAGCTATTCATTGTTTCCTTTCTTGTCTATGTGCAGTTCTTTTCCTCTACTTTTGTGAGTACATCATGTCACTGAATTGGTCAATAAACTTATGGAGCTGTATACATTTCGGATTGGGGCACTTAATTTGCAGCGGCAACTCTCCTGGTGTTCAACTGCTTTTTCCAGGTTTATGCTATATTTTTCTGGCTACACAACATGTAAAAACTTTGTTTTGTTCAACATTTTTGAAAGTAGTGGGAAAGTGATTTTTCCTGACAATTTTGTCTGATAAGTTGTTTACTTTAGCTGTATTTGTGATAAATAATGTTTCCAGTATGCTGGCCTTTGTTGTGATAAAACTAATTTCCTCGACGTAGATTTCATTCGAACGTCTGGTTTAACAGAGCGAGACAGTCATAATTTCCATAGAACTGTCATTTTAGATTTCATTCGAATGTAATCTTTGGATGACCAAATTGCAGATGGAACGACCATTTCAATCGCTAGTCTGACATTTTTTTACTTCGTTCATTCTCACATAAACAAACCATCTTTAACATCATCGTCATCTTTCTTAATCAAGAAAATATAAATGAAAAGCATTCACCGAAATCTTTATTGCGTCTGAGTACGTCACAATTTCTAGTCAATATAATTTTACATGAAGCAAATCAACTCGAAATGTTCACTAGAAATTAGCAAGCAACACACTTGACTGAAACATTATAATCTCTTTTTTGTAACAACACTATAATCTCAACAAAACAAAAATGAAGAGGGATGAAGCCCAATTCAAGCCCAAGACCAAGCCCAAGCTCGAGCTGAGTGAGAAGCCATTCT
Source organism: Alpinia galanga (assembly GCA_037177395.1). Taxonomy (NCBI): domain Eukaryota; kingdom Viridiplantae; phylum Streptophyta; class Magnoliopsida; order Zingiberales; family Zingiberaceae; genus Alpinia; species Alpinia galanga. The sequence continues at coordinate 5,106 of JBAMHZ010217885.1, read as the reverse complement.
CCATCAGGTACGCGGATGCAACTTCCTCACGCAGATATCACGTGCCACCCTTTATTGCCCCGGCCTGCCATCACGTGCGACATATCCTTCCGGGCAAGAGAGGAAAACAACGGAGAGAGAGAGAGAGGAGAGAGAGAGAGAGAGGAGCGGGGCATCCGGAATGGGCAACACGAAGGCGCCCACAGCGACAAGGAAGACGAAGAAGAAGGGGCGGCCCTCTCTCCTGGACCTCCAGCGCCGTAGTCTACGCCTCCAGCAGCAGCAGAAGCACGATCTTAGCCCCGATGACGATCCCCGACTCCGCGACGCAGCGGTTGCCGTGGCGGACGACGACGACGACGAAGAGTCCGACCAGGGGAGGCGGGAGAAGAAGCTTCGACTCGTACTTCGCCTCCACAACAACCCTAACACCGATTCGGCTGTATCTGGCTCGGAATCGGATGACCGCAGAAGCAGAAAACTCGAGGCCGGCCGGAATGATGCCCAGGTACTTGATCTCAATTCTTTTCCTCCTTCTACCTCTCTCCTATTGTAGATCTGTCTAGGGAAAATTGGGAATTTGATGGTCCGGAGGGGCGCAAACAATTAGATTTTTTTTTCTATTTGGAGGATTTGGGGGCAAATCTGATACTGATTTGGTTTCCGTGCGGTTTCGGCTTCGAATCGGAAGTGTTTGCGTGCTTCTCGGGTGGTGTATTTCTTCGGATGGAGGGATCCTTGGTTTCCGTTCTGTTTCCCTCTTTGTTCTTTTCGTTTTCGTTTGAGAGGGAGAGCGAGCGTGTGGTGGTGGATTTGACTTGGTCAACCTCCTCCAGGTAACATGTCTCCCGTATGGAAAAAAGGGATATCCTTTTCTATCTTTTCGGTTTTTTTTCTCTCACCTGGTGATCTTTTTCCGCCACCAATCCCCTTTTAGCTCCTGATCATGCTTTATGATTCCATTTTTACTGATATGGCCTGCGTTAATTTCCCTTATTCCAGATAGAAAGGCAGAATCCTACATCGAAAGTGACGGATCTTCCACAAGGTTTGATATTTCGCTCAGTCATAAATTTAGTGATAATAGTAAATCAAAGAAAAAAAGAATTTGTGGCTTTCATTATTTAAACATTTTTCAGTGATGAATGTTTGTGTCATTAACTGCAGATTTTGGACCCACTACACCATTACCGGACAAAAAGTTGTTAGTTTTTATCTTGGATAGATTGCAGAAGTGAGTGCTGTGCTTTCTTTGTTTGATTCTCACCAGAGCTTCCTTCTTCCCCTTCTTGGATTTTGGCCAATGTGTATGTTCTGTTCAATATGTATCTTTCCATTAGATTTATTGCTTTGTTATAACCATATCAGGAAAGATACTTATGGCGTCTTTGCGGAGCCTGTTGACCCTGAGGAGGTGCGTTGTCTTTGAATATGATTACTTTCTTCAGTAGGCATCTATTGATTGCATCCTATATTGGCTGTTGTGGCAGCTTCCAGATTATCATGACATTATCAAACATCCCATGGATTTTGCTACGATTAGGAAGAAGCTTTCAGATGGAGCTTATGCCAACCTAGAGCAGTTTGAGGTCAGTCACTACAAATGCTGAATGCTGAATTTTTCTTTAGACTATTTATTACCTTTTTTTTCCTACCAAAATGCTCTCAGAAGTTGTGGTGTTTTATATATTTTTCTATGATTCTCTTACTTGGAAATTCCCTTTTAACAAAAAAACTGTAGACTAATTAATAGTATGATTATGAGGGATTCTAGAAACATCAAAGGACCATGTATGTGAAGTCCTTTATCTTTTTGTCCTTTGTGCAGTGTGCGACAGGGCTTTTATCTCCTTTTCTATTTGACTTTCATGTTAACTTGGACTTAGCTTGCGTTTTGCTTTTCTTTTTTCTTTTTCATTTTGCTGAGTAGCATCTGAGTCAGTCTGCAGCTTTCTGTTGTATATTTATTTTTCTGTAAAGACATTCCTTGTTACCCTGAAAATGAGCAAGAAAGTTGCATAATGTTTTTGTTTCTATAAACATGAATTAATAGTTAACCATTTGTTGTTTTTATGAATGTCATTTAATAGTTACATTACTGTAATTTTTCCTACTAAAGAGGTCATGAATTCTCCTGCCAAGGATGCTTTTACATAAACATATATAATTATGTTTTTTTTTAATTCATTCCATGAAAAGTGTAATTGGGTTTGTAGCTTATTTGTTGCAATTGGAGAAAGTTAGCATATAGTTGTTGTCCTTGAAATACTAGCAGATCTTTTTTTTTAAATGTACATCCGCTTATACTTTTCTTGTTTATCCAATGATTGAGAACTATCATGCAGTCAGGTACCATTGTAACTATCATGCAGTCAGGTACCATTGTGATTTTGCTTTAGAATTTGGTGCTTCACTGTAGATGAAAATGTTTTGCTAGATTTTCAGCAAAAGTCTAATATTCAAGGCTCAGATTAATTGTCTATTTTTTTCCCCTCTCTACTCTCCACTTAAGAGGATTTTCATTTAACTATTTATGTCCTAAGAAGCACTTCTAACTTGATACAAAAATTCCCTTGGTGCTGAGTTAAGCGGAACCTTACTACAATTTATTCTTGGGTTGTTCCTTCATTTCTCTAAAATTTCTTAACACGGGTTTAAATTCATTTTGGTTGCTACATTTTGTTTTCTTCAATTTTCTCCATTTATTCCAAAAGTTTATTGTCTGAATTGAGGCATATAATTTTAAAAAAAAATCAATTTACCCCAACTGACTTTAAATCAATATTCATGACATTTTTCCTCTTTAACTCCAAGGTCCTTGTGATCTTCAGGCCACACTAATCCGGACTATTTGTGATCTGTTGCACGAATTTTCTCTCTTCATTGAACTCTATATTAAGCTAAATCACTTGTAATATTCAATTATTGGATCATTTCTAATTACGTATAGGTATTTGTTTGGTTTCCCTCTACCCCTTACTCTTCATTTCTAATCGATTCAAATTGTCTGATTCTTTGTTTTGAACATGCTCATGCCAATTTTGTTTCCTCTCATAATTTTTGGAGCTGCACCTAATTTCTCCTGGAAGGTACTAATTATTGTTTGTTTTATCTTTTATTGTAACCCCATCCATCTTATCTCTCTCCTCTCTATTGCATTAGTTTTTTCACTTATTGTTTCTTAATTTCCCAACATCATGATATTTACAACAGACTGTATTACAACCTTACGAGAATTCTCTTCTAGCCTGATAGGCACTGGATGATCAAATAAGACTTAAAGAGCTATCCATTTGAACAACCCACTATTTTAGTGGTTTCTTAGTTAGTATCTCCATTTTGTCTAATAATGTATTCAAAATATCTAAAGCTCTTAGTTATAATAATTCCTTCCCATCCATTCCTTTGTTTCTTTTCTTATTCTTGAAATTAAAAAAATCATATTCTCCATTTTAGTGTTACTTAAAATCTTTAGTGTCTAATTTTACAATCTGAGTCACAAACAGTTTTTCTACTTTTGTCTTCCTCTGGATGAATTAGTAGTTTAGTTTGTTAAGTTTATGATGAATTCTTCATCCAACACGGACCAAATACCCTTTCCACCTTTGCCATGTGGTATCCATCAATGCTGTTTTTGTTCTTTCTTTGATGCAGTTCCCCCTTCCCCATCTCTCCATCCAAGTAAACCAAGCCTCGAAATTTTGAAGTTAGTTAGAACTTAAGAAAAGAAAGAGATGATTGTTGTGATAGATGGACTACAAATTCTTGTGACTTGAGTTTTAGGTATATTATTTATTAAGGAGATATCATGAAATTATCATTATTAGGAAAGTATCTAATTGAATAGAAAGGATGTTCTCAAATTTTGTGTCATCGTGTGTTCCTTAGCTAAAATTAAATTTTTGTAGAGTGTGATACAACGAACCGTAAGTGTTTAGTAGGGAGGAATAATAACTCATTAAAAATCAGTGTAATATATGCCAAAATGCTGAGGTGACATTGTGGGGCTATTTGGATCATTTTTTAAAAAATAACTTTTACTAAACAGCAATTGGTGAGACCCCAATACATGATTAAATGAGATAAATAAATTAGATTGTTTGGATATTTTTAAACATTACACACTTGAATTAATTAGATTTTAATGAGTGGTGCATGAAATACCAATTAAAACTCTAGTGACTTAAAAGTTTTGAATGTTACTAGTGACAGTATATATAATTGAATGGTGGATAATGTAGAATCCCAGATTGTTTCGCAGGCGAAACTTTTATTGATAAAGAATGAAATACCCAATCATCATATTAATGGTGGGAATTGATGGCGATGTATTATTGGATTGATATGATTGAAGTACATATTGTAATATTGCTACTAGTATTAGAACTAGTTAGAGTGTAACTGATGCTTCTCTGTAAGTGTTGGTATATATCAATGATTATCTTTTCAACTCCAAGCCCTTATCCCTTTACATTAGTCTAGAAGGAAAAAGAATATACATTGATGAACTATTTGACATGTACTAATATAGTATTGTATGGGTATCCATCTTTAGCATAACTCAACAAGCAATTTGAATTATTCACGCTTTGTAAGGTCACTATCTTTTTCTATAATAGCAAGGCATAGAAGTGGAAAGTAATGCTTGACCTGCTAGTATTGCTTTCACAACTTTGAGATCCAAAGTTTTTTGGATCCAATCTCACCTCTTAGCACAAGGTCATTACCTGTCATTCCAAAGTTTAGAATATTATTTTGATCTTTCAATAGGCTTTGTTGTTCTGGCAGCTGTATGACACTGAAACTGGACTTGGGAGATGCCTTCCTAGGGAGTAGGAAGGCAATAAAAAACTGTCAAGGAGAGGAAGTGGGTTTAACTGATATGCCCATCCCCTATGTAATATTATACATGATTAAGGTTCATGGATGGGTTGGATGGCTCCAATTTCATCCCTATTGGCAAGGCTTTCAATGACCTTTGAGGCTGCTAGGAAGAGTTCTTCCCTTTGGCTTTTGTTGTTCCCCACTTTGTTTTTTCACATGGTACAGGCATTGCTTTTAATTAGCATTTTATAGATAATTTGATTTTGGCGATCAAAAATTGTGATAATAATTATAGATTTGTGT
>JBAMHZ010217453.1:0-14171 GCA_037177395.1 Alpinia galanga | reverse complement strand
GAAGGGAAATGATGTATGACAAATGCTCAAACACTTGTGTTTGAGGTTTTACCCGACATCATTTGACTGATGGTGATATCTGTTGATTGGTCAAGTCAACAACAGTCAAGTCGGATGCCCAAACTTTGATTTGAGATTTTACCCAACTGCCATTCGACTGGTATGGATACTAGTCGACTGGTTAAGTGTGAATAGAGCACAGAAGCTCTGATAGTCGAATGGCCAGTCAACTATGATGCCACCAGTCGACTGGTGTCCATCATCAGTCGATTGGGCCACTTATACAATGTGGATTAGACCCATTGGAGTGTCATTGGCATCGCAACAGTTGACTACCAGTCTACTGGTTAGAACACCAGTCGACTAACCAGTCGACTGGTAGGTGGAAATCCAATTTTGGATTTTCCACCATTGCATATATAACCAAGCTCGTGGAGCTCTGTTATGGTTGATGAAATAGAGGTGCTTAACCCCTATTAGTAGTCTACCTGAAGTCATGTGTATTCGTGGTGATAACAAGGGTTTGTGCGAGGTTTCTCCACTGACAAGGAGTATAACTTAGCCAAATTTACAGAGGATTGATCTACTGAAGGATCGTAGGGGTCATCCACCTTACGGACAGCTGTGGAGTAGGAGATTTATCTCCAAACCATGTTAAATCGACATGTCACTGGGTTTTCTATTGGTTTGCTTATTTTTCTCTCTAGATTTCAATTGTATTATTGCTTCCGCTAATCTTTCATATAGAAAAATAAGAAGAAGCTTTGTAATCTATTCAACCCCTGCTTCTAACCGGCGCATCGATCTCCAACACTTTTCATAGTTGAAAAATTAAGTTTATTGATTAATGAAAACTTAAAAGTTCATTTCAAGAATCTTGAAAGGAAATATTATAAAGAAAAGAGAGTACATGATAAGATGTTTTAGATTTAGATGGAGATGACTTATATCAAGAACTAAAAAATCATACAACATATTCTACCAAAGGAAACAAAAATAGCAAGTGAAATATTAATTTTTTTTACAAAGAATGAAATATTTTCTAAATTCATTCATTGCACACATGATATTATTGACTATTTTGGTGATGTAGAAAGAAGTTTTTCTAAATTAAAGTTGTTGAAATCTTGTTTGAGATTAACCATAACTCAAACAAGATTGAACGCATTATCTATGATTTCGATTGAGAGTGAGTTTCTAAAAAAAATTAGTTATGAAAGATTGATTAATGACTTTGCAAATAAAAATACAAGAAGATTAGTTTTTCATAGTTAATTATAATAGTTCTTTTCCATTTTCTATGATGTAATAATATTGATTATTAGAAATATGGAATATAATATTTTTTATTATTATAAATCTCAATTTATGTGTTATGTTAATGAAATTATTTTTATACATTGATTTTATTATTTTTTATATGAATACAAAGGATTTTTTTTTTCACGGACCATTCAAAGTCTAGAGTCAATCTTGGCCTCCACTCGATCTAACAAACCAACTTCTAGGTTGAATTTATTAGGCAGAGGATATTGTGAGTTTAGGCCAATGTTAAAATGATCTGGTATTTCGATGTGTCTATTATACTGGTTAAATTTTCTCTGGACCACATGGATCAATATTATCTCGGTATCAATAATCAATTAACGATGCAAAAGATGGCTACTCAGAGATTCATGATCATATTAAAATTGATTTAGCTCCAACTTAATCACCAATAAAGCCCTGATTCAATCGAAAAAACTAAAACTCAATTTAGGGGGCCAAATATTTGCTATGTAAATTTCATTTTTCTTGTTGCCCTCGGTAAATTAGAAATTATAACCATATCACTTTACAAATAAAATAAAATTGCACCCTTGTCAAAGATGCATACCATGTATGGGATCATTTCCAAGCTTAATACTTTGGAGTGTCAAACTTGGACTTTCTTTTCTAGAAACCCTGATATGCCCCCACACCAATTCCTTTACCAAACAGTTAACGCAACCCTTATAAAAGAACAACTAATTTCTTTTATTATTATTATTATTATTATTATTAATATCAAAATTTCTCTTTAAACCCTCCCTTCTGCCACACATCAAATATTTCTTTGTCGTTTAATAATACAATAATAAAATAAAATGAAAATAGATAAATAACAGGAAAGCCAGGAGACAAAATTAGAACTTGCTTCACCCACAAGTCTACCGATTACCTGATTCAACGCGCTACCGGGATCCACGGAATTAATTTGAATTGCAAAACGCATTTATAAGCGGAATCTACGGTTTTTATTCCCGTTGCGTGAGCCCTTTAATAGAACACCCGTTGTTGTGTCCATGCAGCTTACTTTTGTTATCGTGTACCATTCCTTGATCTGGACGGGATCCGACCAGACATGTGACCGAACCGTCGCCCATTATCGTACACTGGCGGAGTAGAGGAACTGGATTTCCTATCATGTTTTAGGGAAGGCAAACACGAAAGCAACAGCTAGGAGAGAGAGGGTAGAAGAGGAAAGGGAGAGGTGGAGAGAGAGAGAGAGAGAGAGAGAGAGAGAGGAGAGGGTTGAGTTGCGTTAAGTTGGTTTCGATTTGGTTTTGTTTTGTGGGTGAGCTGGGGAGTCCCGGAAGAGAGATACGGAGGAGAATTATGGCGGTGAAGTCAAAGCATGGGGAGAGGAGGTGAACAGGAAGAGATAGGAGAAATTTTTGGGAGGGAAGAGGTGGGAGTGGTTTAGAGTCGGATGGTATTGATCATCGGCGGTGGGAATTGTCGATGGGCGGCGGCGGTGAGGCGGTGGGCGTGTGGTAGAGGGGAAAGAGGGGGAGGCGGGGGAGACAAGGGAGGATGACTCGGGGCAAAGGTAAAAACGGTCTGCTGCCGAGCTCGCTGCGGATCATCTCCTCGTGCTTGAAGACAGTGTCGTCGAACGCGGGGACGGTTGCGAGCAGCGTCCGATCCGCCGGGGCATCTGTTGCTGGGTCGATCGCGTCACCGACGGAGGATGAAAAGGACCAGGTTACTTTTTGTCACAATAAAAGAAAAAAAAATCGTCTTTTTTGCTTGCTGTTGAGAGAGAGATCTGTGTTTTCCAATTTGATGTAGTTCTGATGCGATTAGGTTCCGTTTGGTGGTTTATATCTTTTTGGGGTGTTTTGCTGTGGGAAAGGGCTTCGATAAATGCCAACTGCTCGATGGATACATAGGGTTCTAGCTCTGAAGTTCCTTGATTATACAGTTATGCGGCTCACGCTGCTCAATTCATCTGGTCGGAGAGTAGTACGCCTTATACTCCATAGGATTGGATTAAGAGGCACCAAAGGCATTTAAAAAGCTTATCCTGTCAATTGAATGGAGAATGCAAATATTCACTAGGAAAAGTATTAGTTGTTCTGAACTATCTTATTTTGTCCACGAAATTAAACATTTGCATTATGTTTAAGCCTTTCCAAATTGTTAAGACGTTATAGTTTATTGGTTTGCTTGTTTGAAGCCAATTCCTATTATAATAGAATTCCAATTTTAAATGAGAAAAAGAATTCCTAAGAATTTTAATTCCTGAAACTATAAGAAATGTATTGGCAAAGTTGGATCCTTATCCAATTTAGATCCTACTTGGGATCTGGAATGTATTACCAACTTGGGAAATATGATCCTAATATCCTAAGGTTCAAACCACAATGTGGACAACCATGTCCCCAACTATTTGGGGTTGACTACATCTCACCCCTCCTTCAAACTTTAAAAATGGGAATTGATACTTAAAGTTCAATCCAAACATTAAGCTTAAAATTTGATCATAGGAATTGGAATTATGATTCTTAAGAATTTTATTCTTACATGGAATCAGTATGCCTTTCTAGAATAAGTTGGAAAATCATTTTTTCTACATGAAAGTATTTGTGTAGGTGTATATTCTTATGGAACCATTGTCATGATTTGAATAAACACACTTCTCTTTTTGTCTGGTGACTTTCTTCTCTTGCATGTTTTATATTTCTCTCAAGTGGTTCATGTAATTTTGTCTGTTGTTTTTCATTACTTCATTTTCTATTGCTCTTGCAGGTACTATGGGCTGGCTTTGATAAGCTGGAGCTTGGTCCATCTTCATTTAAGCATGTTCTACTTCTTGGTTATTCAAATGGGTTTCAAGTGCTTGATGTTGAGGATGCCACTAGTGTCTGTGAACTGGTTTCTAAGCGTGATGGCCCAGTTACTTTTTTACAGATGCAGCCCGCACCTATCAGTTCTGAAGCTACTGAAGGGTTCAGGGCATCACATCCTATGCTCTTGGTTGTTGCTGGTGATGAGACCAATGGCTCAGGTGTAGTCCAAGGTGGCCGTTTGAGTGCATTGATCAGAGAGAATAGCAGTGAACCTCAGGCAGGAAGTTGTATCTCTACTCCTACTGTTGTTCGGTTCTACTCACTCAAGTCTCACAGTTATATTCATGTTTTGAGATTCCGCTCTGCTGTATATATTGTTCGATGCAGTTCCCGAATAGTTGCTGTTGCGCTTGCAGCACAGGTAATAATGATAATTATTTTTCCTTGGATAATTAGGTATGTTGGGGTTCACTAGGAAATTCATTTTGATTGATTACATTTTTTTGGCAGATATACTGCTTTGATTCTGTTACTCTTGAAAACAAGTTCAGTGTTTTAACTTATCCATTACAAGGAGCAGCTGGTGTTAACATTGGTTGTGGTCCGATAGCTGTTGGTCCTAGGTGGTTAGCTTATGCATCCAATAACCCTCTCATATCAAACACAGGTCGCCTTAGTCCACAAAATCTTACTCCCTCTCCAGGTGTAAGCCCATCAACTTCTCCCAGCAGTGGAAACCTAGTTGCTCGTTATGCCATGGAATCTAGTAAAACATTGGCTGCTGGAATTATCAATCTGGGAGATATTGGTTACAAAACTCTGTCTAAATATTGCCAAGAACTACGCCCTGATGGTTCTAACTCTCCTTTGTCACTAAGTGCAGGCCGGAGATCTGGAAGGTTTCAAACTATGACCCATCCAAGCGAGCCTGATAATGCAGGAATGGTATGTATATATTATCAGAGATATTCTTTTTCTTAATACTGTCATATTAATGCATATAGATACCTGTCACCCACCATTAGATGATTTGAGATGTGCATAAAGCTTTTCCGGGTGATTGATAATTGTTTGTCCTTTGCAGGTTGTCATTAAGGATTTTGTTTCCAAGGAAGTTATTTCTCAATTTAGGGCTCATAGCAGTCCAATATCTGCTCTGTGTTTTGACCCTAGTGGTACCCTATTGGTAACAGCTTCAGTACATGGGCACAATATAAATATTTTCCGAATTATGCCAACTCGTGTACCAAATAGTTCGAACCCAGCATCTTATGATTGGACTTCATCACATGTTCATCTTTACAAGCTATATCGTGGACTAACAGCAGCTGTATGAATCTGTATTTTTTTTCCCTTGATCATTGGGCATACAAAATGGTTTATCTTATATTGATTGATTTTTGCTTCTTTTAACAGGTCATACAAGATATATCTTTTAGTCATTATAGCCAGTGGATTTCAGTTGTTTCATCTAGAGGCACTAGCCACATATATGTTCTATCACCTTTTGGCGGTGATGCTTGCCTTCAACCACAAACTATAAATGGTGAAGGTCCAATTCTTACTCCTAATCTAACATCACCCTGGTGGTCAGCTTCATGCTGCATGATCCACCAACAATCACACCCACCTCCATCTCCAATCACATACTCTGTAATTAGTAGGATTAAAAATTTTAATTCTGGATGGCTAAACACTGTAAGCAATGTTGCTGCTTCTGCTGCGGGAAAGGCTTCTGTACCATCAGGTGCAATTGCTGCGGTGTTCCATAATTCTCTGTATCATGACTCTATACCAGGTACTGCCAAGGAAAATTTTTTGGAACATATCCTGGTGTATTCCCCATCTGGCCATGTTGTACAACATGAACTTCTTCCATCTTCGTTAGTGGAGTCTACTGATAGCAGCTTGAAAGCTGTACCTGCTCCTCCATTTCAAGTTCAAGATGAAGAATTACGTGTAAACTCTGAGCCAGTTCAATGGTGGGATGTTTGTAGAAGGTCAAATTGGCCAGAAAGAGAGGAAAATATTTCCCAAGTTATTTTGTGCTGTCAGCAAAATAGTGAGAAAATCCTGGATTCTGGAGATTCTGAAGATAATGAAACATCATATGCCATGTCTACGGCCAGTGGTGCATCTGGGGCAGAATCAATTAGGAGCGAAAGATCCCACTGGTTCCTCTCAAATGCTGAAGTGCAGATTAACTCAGGAAAGATCCCAATATGGCAGAAATCGAAGGTACAGTTTTTCTGTTTCTGAGAAATTCACTGTGGAAAAACTAGATTCTTCAACTAGATGAATAATTTATACCTAACCCAATTTGCATTTTAGATTTGCTTTTGCATATTAACTCCATCGGGAGCTGGTGAAGTTTTTGCAACAGATCATACTGGTGGAGAGATTGAGATTGAAAAACTACATTTTGATGAGGTGGAAGTGAGGCGAAAGGATTTGCTTCCTGTTTTTGAGCAATTTCGAGGCTTCCAATCACAAGGGACTGACAGGTACTGTTTCACTAAAATTGCTGCTGATAAGACTCTCCTATCCCTATAGGACAAATACATTTGGTAGGTCAAGGGCCATCATGGGAAAAAGAAAATTGTTAGTTACTATTTATTTTCTTTGGATGCTATAAAATATGTGTAATTGAATAGTAGTAATCTGTAGGATCAATTTAATTTTCCCCAGGATATCTATTAGGGTATGTTAACTTGAGAGTGGAAGGGCAGGGGAATCAGGGTGAAGAAGGGAATGGGAGGAAAGGAAGAGAAGAGATGCTGGATGAAAACGTGTTTACTTGTGGGAAGAGAAAAGAATGAAAGTTGATCCATTCCTGTATTTACATGGGTTGAAAGTGTATTTACATGGGTTGAAAGTGAAGGATGGAAATGAAATAGACTAAACTACTCATATAAACTAGGACATGGTTACTTGTCTTGCATCTTCTTACATAATCGGTCTTAACACAAATCTGGTTACAACTTAAAAAAAATGGATGAACAAAAAATGATGCAGATGAATGATTTCTTAAGCTTATAAAGGATGAAGGAGAAGGATTACAAGGAGACCTGTAGGTGATGGCAGATTCTCACAAAGGAGGAAAAATGAATAGGCTGCAATTTGTTGATTTGGAATTGACCTGTATAGGTTCCCAATTTGTTGGCCAAGTCAAGGATAGGTCCATCTTTTTGGCAGATGTTACTCCATCTGTCTCTTCAGTTTGATTTTGCACGGAAGCAGTTGACACAATAATTGGATCAAGTGGGATCCATTCTGCCTGCCTCTTCACTCTCAATGTAAACTATGAAAGCCGGCACCTCGAGATCTAAGTCAGTTGCATTGTGCTGCATGAAGCTTCATCACATCTGTTGGGAACTTGTTTTCATCATGGCTGAGGTAGTTGATGACTATGACAAGAGATGAGTGATGACACCTTTTTGAGACACTTGCATCATAGTAGAGAAAGAATCGGCCAAACCTTCTCTTTCAATGGGAGGAGAATCTGGAGAGTTGTTTGCTGCTAAAGGTGGGGGAGGGAAACCCTTTTCTGCAATGATTCTACAGTATCATGTTCTGCCTGTCTTAGCCTGGGCTTTAAGCCTTGGCCTGAATAAGAGCATCATTTTTTTCTCACTAGTAGGTATTACAGAACCTTGATGATTTCTGCAGCTTTTACACTTTGTTCCACCATCTCAAGTTTCAGGTGTCCAATAGCTGAGCTAGACTTGAAAGAGTTTTTATTCGACTACAATAAGAACTACCAATATTTTTTCTTTTGTCTAATTCAAATAGCATAAGAACTATATATTTTTGTCATCTAGTTTCTGTAACACAAAGGAAGATTGAGAGGCTTGTAGTTCAGTAAGCAAGTTCAAGAGCTGCTTCTCTTTGAAAATTAACTGACTAAGACGGCCAAATCTTTTTGTTGTCACCATCTGGAACTTCATTCAGTTTCTGTCCTCTGAACAATTCTTGTGGGAATGTTCCATAAATATTTTCCTATGAATCTTCAGAACTGTGGTATTAATTTCATTTATTCAAGCATCTTGGTATTCTCTCAAAAATGTCTATTGCTACTGTTTTTCATATTCGAGATGAGTTTTCATGAATTATATTTCTTTAATAACTGCAGTCTTGCTTGCCAAAACTGTCCTTGAGGAATCAATCTCCTCTCATTTTGCTGTTAATACCTTAGTTGTTGATTTAGCTTCTTCATCGTTAGACCAAAAAAATCTTATCATGTTGTGATCTTGATTCAGAAATTTGAACTTCAAGCAGCTTCCATTGGCTCTCCTCGTGAGCAGCTTCCATTGGCTCTCCTCGTGGGCCAATGCTCAGCTGCATGCCTTCAAATTTGTGTGACATTCAAGCTTCAACAGTGCAATTTTTTGAGGTTCCAATAGACCTGTCTTCTTTTCAGCATCACCAAAGTTTCTCTTATTGTACTTTCTATGCTTTTTTACTTCGAAATGTGTCATAAGGGGGAGTTAGTTGTCTTCCTGTTCCTTCTTCCTCAAATCTCAACCATCCTTTGTTATACTTTACCTTCTTTTTGCTCTTCTTTCCTGCTCTTATGTTCGCATGTGTGTTTTAATGCACCTCATTGACCTGCAAACCCCATCTAGTGACTTCCATTTTTCTTTAGTTTATTGTGTATTGTTGATGTGCCTAGCAGAAAAGTTCACACGAGAGATTTATCATCTAAGATCTCATTCTATTCTATATTCTTTGTGTGTTGCATTTGTGGCCCCAGTGGAGACCTTAAAAGAGAAGTTACCTTATTCTCATTTTGCTCAAGTCTAGCAAAGGGTCCAGCTGTGTGTGGCGTCTAAGAACTACTGGCGACTTGAGTGTAGGAGATATCCTGTTCCCATCTTACTAGAGTCTAGCAAAGGGGCGTACTATTCTTTCCATCTAAATCCATCTTTCCTTTAGGACCTTCTACAGGGTTCCTTTTCCCTCAGTTATTATGTGCAGATGTAATTGCCACGTTAGGGGGAAGAGTACTCTAGAGATGTAATTTTTTCCCTTCCTTTTCCTTTCTTTATTGATGCTGATTTTAGGTTAAATACATGCCAGTCTGAGTACAAGGGGATCATCATTTGTTTGCTCCATCAACTATTCTAAAGTTTTGTTGATTTTGGTCAAAAGGAACTCCCCATTGACTATATAAGTTTTGTTTGTACTTTGCCTACATGCGAATAGCACGTCTTATTTCATTATTGGCGTGTCTAATTTTACTTTGCTTGTGCAAGTTCTCTAGTTCATGTGATAAGCTAGACATCGATGGTTTTATACTCTACCTTGAGAGGGAGGGGAAAAGAAGTGTGTATTAATTAGGATTATTAGGATTATTTGTGTATCAAGTTTAGTGCCACGTTAGTGTTTTAGATTTTGGGTCATCTCTAGAGACCATATGTGCTCGTGCAATGGTTATGCCATTAACATAAGCAATACAATATTCTCTTTCCTAATTTCTATAAGGTGGATACTGGATATGCCGTTAACATAAGCAATAATATATTCTCTTTCCTAATTTATTTATGGTGGATACTGGATCAATCTACTTGTGAGTTCAGTTGACATATAGCAAGGGTTACAAGTGTGAGATGTTTTCTCGGAAATAAAAATTATGACAGAACATTGGGACTTGATTTAAACCTTGACAGAATCACACTTTTGAAATGGGTATGTCACCAGTAATTTTGTGGGAAAAGAGGATTCGAGTTCAAAACTTCAAATAGTTATGTTGGTACGTTATAAATCCAATTATTTATCATATTGTTTCCTCTGATGCACTGAAGGAACATATTCTTTTGCTACAAGATCAATCAGTCATCTCCATATTTGGTTTCATTTCAATTGGCATTGGTGTTGTTTTACTTTCTTAAAGCATCCCCAAGCATGGATGTATCTTAATTGTGTTTCATCTTAGATTGATTTTCTTTCTTGGCTGATGTTATATGTATACAAATAAAATAAGATATTGCCATGTTACGAAAAATTGACTTCAAAGTCTTGCAATCATTAACTGATTGATCATCTTGTTTCAGCAGGAACAAATAGAGTGACTTTATCTTATTTACCTTGGGATATATTACTCACTCCAAACTCTACTATGGACCTATTGTGATCCATCGTTTATCGCCTAACTTATGCTATGGCTCAATGTTAATATCTGAAGTTGGTCCATTATAGCAGTATGATTTGGCATGAAATTCCTGCAGCTTTACTAACCTCAACAACCTGCTTGGCCTTTGGGCACACTAACAACCATTCTGTTAGAACCTACTGGGGTTAGAGGTCCATCAATCTGAAATAGCTTACTGTTGTTGAGTCATCTCATTAACACATTGTTCATCTTCTCAATGCTAACGCCACACTTGAAAAGAGTTATTTCATTACCAGATGAATACTTACCACTTCTACAAGGACCTCGAGGCAGTAAATTTATTCTAAAGTATTGCTAAACAAATATAGTTAATCAAATTCTATGTTCAACCAGCTAGCTAATGGTGGAAAGTGGGACCAGAGGGACACTTTATAATCTTGGCATATCCCATCTGACTTCTTATTAGTTATCCTATTTAATCTATGCACTACATTGAATGATTTAGTGTAAAATTAATATGATTATTATAAATTGATTTTTTTTGGGATGTTTCAGTTGCTCTAGTTCAGAGTTCACTTCTATTTAATCATCTCCTTTTTTGCAGTTGGTAGTCCTATATTTCTTTCTTTTTTTTAAAAAAAAATGTCTACATTTAATTTTGTGCTCATGAGTGACAAATAATGTGTCATTTAACCACTGAAAGTTGACACACATGGAAGTTGTGGTGGCACTTAGTAAGATGATAGAGACTAGAGTTCTCAGATTCATTGTTTTTATCCAATTTGTAGGATTCTTAACCTGTCCCATAGCTTATTTTCTGAGCGTCATATTTAATCTTCTCCAGGTGCTATTCAAGGGATGTTATTCATGTCTTCTTGACATGCTAGAAGAATTGCTTGGTCTGCATCTTGAATAATAGTTGGCATATGTTGGAAGAGTTATAAGACTCTTTAGTAAAATTCTCTTTGTTTTTTAAACAGTTATCGTTATTCTTGCGGAATTGCATAAGGTCATGACATACATACATTCAATGACATTCTTTTACTCTCCTATATTGTTTGTTAGTCTCTCATTGCTATTTTTTATAAATCTTTTTTGAAAGCAAAATTTCTGTCTTTGCTGAAATGATGTAGCCTCCTTTCTTTTAATTTCACATGTGCCAGGGTTCTCATCATACCTGTCTCTATGATTTTTGGTGGGTGTTTTTATTTGCACAATTTAGCAAGAACTTAGGAATAAAGTCTGCATTGTGTTTTCTCTATTTCATTTTACCAGCTCTCCTGGCAATAACAAACAATCTTTGCTTGTCATAATTGAAATAGAAGATTTTTTTTTAAAAAAAAACTTATGTGTTTTTATGGTAAGAGAGAGAGAGTGGAAGAAATTTATAAGCTCTGTGATTAATTTTCTTCAGGTGTTAACAATTTTCATTCCGCTTACTGAACTATGAAGAAATTGCAATTTTTTTAGCTGTGTTTTAGGACAAGAGGTGGAAATCTAGCCTATGCTAACAAAGGAAGTTCACTAGCTAACAGAAAATAAAAGCTCAACATCACACTTGTCTATGTTCATGTTTAGTATATACACAATGCACAATGCACAATGTTTAGTATATACACTTGAAGTCTTATAAGTACGTATATTTTACTTGCACTGTTTGTACTTGAAGTTTTTCTTTTGGTGAAATTGTGTTTCATATGGACCTACCATCGGAAGTATTCTAATCTTTTATCAGTTTGGTATGAGCACTGTAATTTATTATGAAAATTGCAACATAAATTATGTATTTAAAATATTATGACTAGTTATAAACTAACAAATAAATTTTTCTTATTGATTTACGTTTGAGCTTGATGATGAACACAAGCATGCTCTCCAAGTTAGCTTGATAAGCTCTTATAAAACTAAACAAGAAAACTAAAAAAAAAAAATAGATATGAATTATGAGCTTTGGTTGGGTTCAGCTTTTCTCAAAACATTTTTTATTCAGCAAGCTTGAATGTGGCTAAACTAGCTAAATTTAGATCATTCACAGCCCTGCTGAAATATCTATTATAATCAATAGAAGAATAGAAATGAGCACTAAATTATTGATTATGGAAGTTGCTAAATCCGATTGCGGATTTACATTCTTGCAGAGTTGGTGGTATATATCGAACTTCATCATTAGTAGTTTGCCAAGGTAAATATGAGTTCAGCAGGAATATTGCCAATCATAGCTTTAAGACATCATCTCGGTCAGATTTTGGTAACAATTTTTCAATTTGATGAAATTATGATAAGAAATTGGATCATCAGAAATTCATTGCTATCTGTTTTCCTAGGGACAAGACCGACAAGTGGTTTGCTTGATTTTGATGATACAGGATCTGGCAAACCAGTTATTTTACCCTCAATGCAGAAGGGTATGCCAAGTGAATCAGGTCATGGTTCATCTTCAATTATCAGTAATGATGTTGCTGCATTGTCAGAAACTAAACCAAGTACGGTGGCAATTAGGTGCTCCAAAGATTACACGGAACTGCATGCAAACCACAGTCCAAGCTATTCTATCATAGACGGCTGTAATAATGGGGTGTCAGCAAGATCAAATAGTGTACCATGTAATGGTAGACTGGCTGACAATGATGGTGGTAAAGTTCCAAAGTCATACATCCCCAGCAGCCATACGGATCATGCTGAACGCTCTGATTCCCACAATTCAGTTGAATTTGTCCAATATTTTGATGAGGGCTATTGTAAAGTATCAGAACTCGATGACTGCCGTGAGTTAACTGAAGCTGTTGATGCAGACAGCAACAGCAGCCACTGCGAGAGAGAAAAGCCTGAGGAAGATGGGGACAACAACGACGAAATGATGGGAGGTGTATTCGCCTTCTGTGAAGAAGGTTTGATTATAGATATATCTGGTTCATAATTGCTGGGTTTACTCTTCTGTTCTCTGATCATGATAGTTATTTCTGGTGATATGGAACAGGTTAACCGTGAGGCGATCACCTTCTATGGTTGTGTTGTTGTCTTCATAACTTTTTTTAGAAGTATAAGTTCTATTTTCAGACTGATTCTATGTGAACGTACTTACACTACAACTGTTCTCTTTCTATTCGATTTGATGTGGCAATCGAAGGTGAAACAATGTTCATACAACTGAGCCTAGCCGATTGCAAAGTTCAGAATTTTAGTGCAGTGGGGAGACTGAAGCTGAACATATTCAACCATCTTTCTTTCCAGGATTACTGTATATTCTGTACATTTGGATTTTAATTCACGTGGAAAGACTTGCTTCCCTTCCCAGAGATGGTCTCTGGCTAGGTGTTTACATGTACAGAAGTGTTTACTACGAATGAATTCTACGGGTTATTCATGGTGATTTATTGTTCTTTTGCCAGCGTTGCGTATGAATCATATCACATTAAATTGTCTACTGCGTTTTACAGTTGCTTAAAATTAACTTGGTAAACTTGTGTTGTCAGATTGGATT
Organism: Alpinia galanga; assembly: GCA_037177395.1. NCBI lineage: Eukaryota > Viridiplantae > Streptophyta > Magnoliopsida > Zingiberales > Zingiberaceae > Alpinia > Alpinia galanga. Next base: position 484 of record JBAMHZ010217453.1, on the reverse strand, counting down.
TCTTGCAAAGGAAGTTTTTTGGATGTTTTATTGAAAACTTCATGTGTAAAGGGACAAAAGAGAACAACAATGCAGGGAACAGATGATTAGTCGACTTAATTTCTCTATTATTCATTTAATATAGTCACACAATTTGTTACACATTTAGAATGATTAGAAATGTTATTATACAATTCACCCGTGAGTATCTTCATTATTTATCGTCTGATTTTTTAGGATTTAAGGATTAGACTATAGTATTCACTCGATCGGACGATGAATAATAAAGGTACTTATGGATGTTCACGGATGAGTTGTATAGAAGATCATTCCTCTTAGAATGATTCCCCCAACATTAGTTCACGACTCACATTAGCCAAAGTGGGTAAAGTTATTTGTCAATCCTGGTTTTATTCGATCGACAATGTGTGCTTTGAATAAAGGACTATTGTTATAAGGATAGATGTATTGCACATGGAATTGAGAGTTTGATGGTTTGTGAAAG
>JBAMHZ010217234.1:0-14176 GCA_037177395.1 Alpinia galanga | reverse complement strand
TTCGGCCCGCCAGCGCCGCGGGTCGGCGGCGCTAGCGGGCCAAATTCCGGCCGGCGCCAGCGGTGCCGAGGAGGAGAAGGCCGCGGGATAACTATCACGCACGCGACGCACAGCGAGCAACGTCCAACCTAACAATATATATATAAAGTGAATTGTGGAAAATCAGCCGATGAAAAGGAGTTTTTTAGATATGAACTTGATGACATTGTATTGCTTGGTTCTTGAATCCATGTGCATAGATTAGATAAAATAGTATGAAAATCCTACTGAAATCAATCAGAGGTAGTTGTGTTCTTGGCAGACTAATTCAATGCATCTGTTTTATCTTTCTAAATTATTGTCCGTATTTTCTTATGCTGTTGCTTTTGGAATCAATTGGGTGGAAAGTGAGTTTGTAGCCTCATCACGCTTACTAGCCCTGCGTGTTGACATGGCTCAGGGGCTTGGGTTGAAAGAGAGCTTGGTTAGGGCAAGAGTTGAACTCTTACCCGTGCAAGAATTTCGAATTTTGAGACCTTATGAACGACGAACATCATGAAGAAACCCTAGGCAAATACAAACGAATACAAAATACTAGAATGCAAAAAAAAATTTTTGGAGAAAGAAACATTTCATTCCCCATTGATGACTATGATTCATTAAATAACTTCAGCAGAAAACCCAAATAGGAATACATCCATCAATAAATAAGCGTAAGAGCAGAAAAATATAATCGACGAAAGACATGGCAATATATATAAGCATACAAATTGAGAAGAAAAAAAATCATTTAGACTTCTCCTTTCATTGTTCTAGAATTCTAATGCAAACGTAAAATTAATGCCGTATCACATCGTAAAGAGTTCATTAATGTCATATCACATCGTAAGGAATTTGAGAGACGAATTAATACTGCAAAAAGACTTGAAACAGCACGAGGAACAACCACATGTAGAGCTCAGAATCCATGAAGCAAAATATTAATAATTTGAAAGGATTAGATCAAAAGAATCTACCTAACGGAAAACAAGACACCAATTTAATTATTTAATTATCCTAAAGAAAAAATTCCACCAAAATAACTTTGACAAACATTTTTAAAAATCAATGCCTTAAATCCACATTAAAAGTTCATGAGTAAAACTCAAATACTAACAAATTATGCATAATGCTACTCTAAAAACAACACAATCAAGGAGTCGATGTTGGTACAATTGAAACTTTGATATGATAGTCTGTATCACCAAAAAAAAATTTAATTAAAATGTTGCATTTCAAGTAGAAAACCTTTAGCCTTGCAGCAGAAACTAGTTTAACTTAAATAGGTCCATAACATTCATCAGATTTTCCTTTTCTGAGTAAAGAATAAAACAATTGGATCATGCAATGAAATAAAGTAAAACAAGGTGGTCAAAGGTTAATCAGTTTCTGTTACATTGAATTAGGCAGATGGAGAGGTAAAAAGAATTGTCAGAGGACCTTCATAATACCAATACGATCTTTCGATTCAAAACAATAGACTAGTTAAATAGTATGAAAGAAAGGTATACCTTGTCTATCATGGAAATGGAGAAAATATTGAACAAACTTTACAAAGTCTACAGTGATATCTCTTCAATCAATCTGGTTAATATACAACTGACTCTTTCTCTTTGTCTTCGCAACTAAATCAGCAAACATCATCTACAAGACTAAATTTAAGATTGATAATACTTTCATGAAGGTGATTAGAAAAATGGACCACCTGAAATTTGAAATGTAACTACTATGAGGGGGGTTAATTATGCAGGTATATTTGCACTAGAAAGTCGGAGGTTGAAGCTGCTTTAACCGCTGAACAACTTGCTTCATTGTTGGCCTTGTCGAAAGTGAATCAACTGTACACATGATGGCTAGATGCAATGTTTCCACCAAATCATCATGGGGCCCAATTTCCCAGAGTTTTTCCATGAAGAACTCGCGAGCCCGTCCCTCATGGAGAAGCATGCAAGCCCAAGCAACAATGTTAAAGCCATTCCCATATGGAGAAAATGAAGGATCCAAGGCTTTCTTGTCTGATATCAATTCCATCAGCACCACGCCATAGCTGTATACATCAGCCTTATCAGAAACACGGCAGGTCATTGCATACTCTGGAGCAACATAACCAAATGTTCCAGCCACACCAGTAGTTGCATGTGTCTCTGAGTTTCCCAGAAGCCTTGCCAAACCAAAATCAGAAAGATAAGCTTTGCAATCATTGTCTAACAAAATGTTGCTTGGTTTAACATCTCTATGGAGGATGCGAGGAACGCAATAATCATGCAGGTAAGCAAGTGCACATGCAATGTCCAGAGCAATTTTGTGCAGTACTCTCCAATCAACAGCTCTTTTGTGCCTCCCTTGTATAAACCTCTCAAGATTCCCTCCTGATAAGTAGTTGTAAATGAGAAACATTTCTTCCTCACTGAGATGGTACCCTATTAAAGTAACAAGATTTGGGTGTCGCAATCTCCCAAGTGTCTTGATCTCTGCATGGAACTGTTGTAATCCTTGAAATCTTCCTATGGAAAGCCTTTTTATAGCCACCAACACTCCAGGTGAAATCTCTGCTTTGTAAGTTGCTCCAAAGCCTCCATGTCCTATACAATTGCTTGCATTAAAGTTGCCAGTAGCTCGCACAACTGTCTCGAATGTAATTGGAACACCAATGTCTGTGAAAAGTGTGACTTCTCTACTTCTTGAAGATCGAGCAGCAAATCTTGGGGCACATTTTCTTGTGTATATGTAGAGGACAATCAAAGCTAAAAGGACAGAAACAATGGCTGCAGTTGATGCTATTGAGGCAATCTCAATGTTACTAAAAGCAGTCTTGTTATTATTGTTTGATGGACTTACAGATGAAGAATCAGTAGAATCTTGTGCACTGCGGCCCTGCCAGCCAGATGATGGTGTAATAGGGAGAGATTTTACAGGACAATACTTGATCAAAGGGTTTCCTAGAACACTGTCACATGTCAATACACTGGCATTGTTCGGTAATGATCCAGACAAATTGTTGAATGACACGTTCACCATTGACAAAGATGGCATGCTAGCCAAACCAATTGGAATTTTTCCAGAAAGATTGTTATTATCAAGAAGAAGAATGCTAAGATTCTTCAGGCTTACAATGTTTCTTGGAATTTCCCCATACAGACAATTAGAAGAAAGATCTAAAACCTCAAGATCATGCAACTGAGCAAAACCAGCTGGAATGCTCCCTGTAAGATTGTTCTTTTGCAGTGACAGATACTGCAGATGCTCCAAATTCTCAAACGTTGGGGGAATCTCACCATGGAAAAGGTTTCTGCTGAAATCTAAACGAACAGCATTTGCCAACAGCCCAACATCTTGAGGAATCACACCAGTGATCTGATTGCCAGAAACATTAAGAACCACAAGTGAAAGGAATGTAGAACCAATTTCTGAAGGGAGTTGTCCAGAAATCCAGTTATTACTCAGATCTATGATTGCTCCTTTCAATTCATTGCATTTATGAAATACCACATCATTCAGCGGCCCGGAGAGATTATTATTGTTGACTAGGAAAATGTAGACTGCCTGGCTCAATCTGTCAGTCAAAAGTGGTAAAGATGGCAAACTGCCAGTAAACTTATTCTGGCAAAGATTATGAAAAACTGTAATATCATGACCAATCGCCAATGAGATTCTAGCCCTTGTTCTATAAAAAAAGAATGAAGAATAGCCAGAAGCTAGGCCATCCAGTGGCAAGTGAGAAATAGGACAAGATTTCAAGTTAAAGATTGGAATGGAACCAGAAATAAAATTCCCACTTATGTCAAAAATATCCATACAAGGCATGGGAAGATCCTGATAAATCAAACCAGTCAGCTTGTTTGAGCTCAGATTAAGAAACTTAAGATTGTGGCATTGACCAAAAGCTTTTGGGATTCCCCCAGTAAAAATATTTTCTCCCAAATTAACTATTTCTAAACTCTTGCAAGCACCCCAACTGTTGGGTATCTCTCCCTCAAGCATTGCCTTTGGTGCCCATAGCACTCTAAGTTCTGGCAGCATTGTAATGTTTTCAGCGAGCTTACCTTGGAAATAATTGAACTCATCACTGTCAGCATAGCTCAAAATTTCAGACAAGGTTGTTGGATTGTAAGGGTTAGAAAGCACAAGAACAGATAATTCCAAGCAGCCTCCGAGATCAACAGGCACAGGCCCACTAAGACAGTTCCTTGAAACGTCCAAAACTTGAAGCTTTCTCAGTCGACCAAACTCCGAAGGGATGACATCATCCAAAAGATTGGCTGATAAAATGAGAGACTGAAGCTCACCACAATCTCCCAAGCTACGCGGAATGCTACCAACCAGAAGATTGCCGGAAAGGTCCAAATGCTGCAAACTACGGCAACCACTCCCGAGTTCAACCGGGATCGTACCCCCAAGCTGATTAAACGACAGATAAAGCTCTCTGAGGCCAACAAAACTGGTGAGAAAACCAGGGATGGTGCCATTGAGTTGGTTGCCAGAGAGATCTACTGTTTCCAAACCAACATTACTAGAAATAGAAACAGGAATCTCACCAACGATCAAATTCGAAGCCAGGTTTAGCACCCTCAAAGCAGGTGGGAACTTCGAAGGGAGGAAGCCGGAGAACGAGTTAGCCTCGAGAACGACCACTTCGAGCTTCTCTAACTCCCAGATCGCGCCAGGGATCTCCCCACCAAAGGCATTGAACGGCAAGGAAAGCACTTTAAGTTCTGCAATTCCACCCACAGCAGCGCTCAGATTCCCAGCGAGCCGCCGCGCAGGATCCGGGCAGCGCCTCCAGAACGGTCCTGAACGGGAACAAGAGGAACGAAACCCGGCGCCGCCGCCACCTTGGGCTGAGATGTTGAGCGCCACTACTCTGGATCTTTCGTCGCAGGAGACGCCAGGCCACTCGCAGTGGTCAGAACCGCTGGATTCAGACCAGAGATCGAGAACCCCAGCAGGGTCGGAGATAACGGAAGCCTTGAACTGAAGCAGCGCTTCTTTATCAACCCGGCTGGCAGAGACGTCCAGTGGGAAGAGGAGAAGAAGGAACCATAATAAAGAGGAAAGATAGACCCCGCGGCGGAGCAAAGCCGCCGGTCGGCGCATCGTTTGCGGAATCGGAACTCTCGTCGCACGAGAAGGAAGGATATCAAAAACCCAAACCCTAGTTTTTTCACACTCCCGAGAGAAGCAGAGAGAGAGAAGTGATGAAGAAGAGGACGAGGACCCAATCGTAATTTGGTGAAATTTGAAGGAAATCAGCCGAAGAGTGATCTCCTCGTCGATCCTGCCAACCTTTTTATCCTTTTCCATATTTTCTAAATATACTCACTTCTCGTTACTCACAAAACTACTTCCAATACACAAGAGGCATACTTGGGTCCCTGTGCAACTACCCAGTATCCCGCTGGTGGGGAAGCGGCATCAAGTAACAACTCATTCTTGCTCGTGCTCAAATCTCTCTCTCTATCTTCCCCATCACCCTTCAAAAAAGGAGTCTTCTCGCGTCAATACCCGCGTTCTGAACCACACTACCACATGTGGACCCCACTGGACGGAACATTTTGCCGGGTGGGTGTGGCCGTCGGGTAACATTCATGATTCTGCCAAAATTTGGCGGCAGCGCAATACCAGTGGTCAACTCTCACGTCATTCAGTCAACAGCAACGAATAGGGCTGACGACACGTGGCCTACTGCAATGGCGCCACGGAGAAGCGAGCATTTTCTTTTGGATTTTGTGTCGTGATTTTATTTCTAAGCCTTTTTTTATTGATTGATTAATAAAAATATTCTTACATTCGTTTTCTGAAATCACTAAAATTTCTCTATTTTAATAAATATTTTTTAAAATTATTTTTATAATTAAGCTACAATACAGGGAAGTCGTTTTTTGATTAAGGGCCTGATTTGCCTACTTGGATTTTGTATGTTTCTACAACACATAAAAGGGCATTTCAGTAAATTGGATCGCTTTAATGAGTACCGCTTTCATCGCCCGACCCGAAAATATTATTATTTATTTAATTATCGAAGAAAAACGAGAGGACTTTTCCCCTTTTTCCTTCCGTTTCCGTTCCAATTTTCACAGATTTCAATTCCGATCGCCCCCTCGAACCCCATAATTGACGCTCTATTCGATATCCTCTTGTTCCTCTCCTCCGATTGGTACTGATTTCGTCCTCTTTTCGAATCACGCGATAATTTCTAGGGTTTTCGTTTCGGTTTGCTGATCGGGTCTCGATTTCTCCTCGATATTCAAATCAGTTTCGTCAATAGGTTGTATGATTGGGTTTCTATGTTTTCCCCAAATGGATTTTGCAGGATAGGTTTGTTGATCGGTAAGATCTAAATCTAGGGTTATCCTTTCTAGGGTTTGGGTTTCTGTCCGTTAATCTGGTCTCGAATCCTTCTCGATCTCCTGATCGGTTTCATCAATAGGTTGTCTGCATAGGTCCCTATCTTTGCCCCATATTGATTTTTAATAAAACTCTTGTTGGACTTTGAGATCTAAATCTAGGTTTAGAGTTTGCTTCAGGTAGCGATGCGGAGTAGTTATATCTTCTCTCTTTTCCTGTATTTGTATGTAAATTAATCTCCTTTTGGATTTTCAACGTCTCCCTACTCGTGATTCAATCTTATCCTTACGATTCAGGATCTCGGCCAGGTCTCTTCTATTCGGAATTAGGAACTTCGTTATTTGACTTATTACTTTGGTCAAATCTCATTCCCCTTAGCTTGCTTATCTGTTGAGGCATATCCTCATTTTATCATAATTGTTTTATCATTCTAATTGCGGTACTATATTCGGCTTCAAGCGCACGAGCTCGTTTGCTGGATTACTTATTAAAGGTTAGTATTACAACAAATGCTCCTGTCTTCATCTATGGTTTCAATTACGTACTTGGAAAATGAAATACACTATTCAATGTTTAGTTGTATGACGTAGCTCTACACTGATGTCCATGGCATTGTGATAGTTAAACTAGGACATCTAAAGTATGCATTACCTTTTTATATTCAGTATCATTTCTAGTCGTGGATTTCATTGGTCTCTTGATGTTTGTGACTGTGCAGTTCTCAAACATAAGACATGATGTGGCGTGGTTGATAAATTGAAAATTTGATACAATAAGTCATGTACTAGTTGGGATTTCTATCATTATTTACATGTAATTTGCCTCCAGTTGCACTTGAGCTTCTGATCATCACACATCTGCTACTGATTATAGTTCTTTCTTGCAGAAAGATTGCAAAATTTCTTGCACCATCTTTTCTTTGTTTTGGTAGCCATCTTGTGGAGCAATTGAGGATCTAATGTGTTGAACCTTTGGTTGAATTTCATTTTCGTAACCAACAACCTCCATGTCAGATTGCTTTGGCTGTCTAGATGTGTGGGCTTCCCAAATGGAGTTAAATTTTTTGTTTCAAGTTTTCACCACAAATAAAAACTTTGTGTGGTACTTGCAAAAAAAGAAAAAAAAGGCCCAAATTTTACATCCTTATGGCTGATTTGTATCAGTAATTACAAGATCATAATTGTCTAATCCAGATTCAAAACTAAAAAAAGTTTCTAGGGAAAACTTTGGAAGGGGATACTGGATGATCCAACATAGTATCATTACAAAAGACTAGTAATTATGGTGGTATTCTATTTTGATAGTTCTTGGACATTGACTTTATGAAAGATATAGAAAGCTTCTGAGTAACAAGCAGAGTTCCTAAAAATCACTGTGTTTTGAGGACTCTGTTGCTAAATGCCGAATGTGCTAAAGTTGAAAGTTTCTGTTCATGTTGATTTGGGATGTAGCTGGAATACTGTAAAAATTGCTATGGACACTATTGTTTGATGGCCATTATTTTTACATGTCAGGAGGTATTTAAACTACCATTTGTTTTTTATTCTAATTTGCATAACTTCTTGCCCCTAACTAAACCAATGTTTTTCTTTTTAATTTAAAAACTGCTTGACTATTGTATTTGACTTGCTGCCGGTGCTATTGGTTACACACAGACCCAGTTAGTTGATATAAGAATCCACTCTTTCATAAAATGTTTCTCTACTTTCCAATGTGATATCATGTTTTCTTTATGTAAATTTTTTGGTTATTATATCTTGTATAATTTGGATGTTGAAATTTTGAAACAGCTGAATCCTGAGCCCTTCAATTACAAAATTGATGTATTTTCTTTGGACAAGTCTGTGGTTTATCTTACTGAAAATATACTTAGTTTCACATTTTAAGTCAATTGTATGACTTAAAATCCACTCTTTTCTTGGGAAAATAATGATATTTTCTTTGTGTGCGTTCATCTATTTGGCTTTTATGATCCTACATAAATGTTAAGAATATTTTCTTTATCTGTTTTTGGGTCTAATTATTGTTCTTTTACTTGTAAGTTCTGCAGGATAAAATGGTTTTTGTACGTGATGATAATTGTTTTCCCAACCAATTTGCTTGTCTAAACGAAAGACATCTTGCTTGTGATGATCAAATTACACCATATTCTGAAGATTGTGCATATGGGGTTGTGGCTGCAGAGGGACTAGCATCAGGTAATTTGAGCTGGCACTTAATCTGCAAATTCTGGGACATTAGCGAAGATAGCAGTAAACTTTTCTTAAGCTCTGTAGATGATTAGAATGATTTCATATCTATTACAAATATTTTAAGCATGCAACTGCTGATGGTCTATACTATAATCATCAAAGTGGGTCTCAGTAGCAACCCTTGCTTCCTATGGATGACAGGCAATACCAGTGAAGTTGTTTTGTTGGATATGGACAAAAAGCGTCCTTCAGATAATGAGTCTTGTTTACAAGCAAGTAAGCGCCCAAAACAAGTCTATCAACATTTGCAATCGGGTTCTTTTGAAGAAATTTGCACCAATGCCACCCAGTTATCTCCAGGTACTTGGTTGTTCTATGTAAAACATGATTCAAAGAGAACGTGTGATTATGAAACATGTTCTTTTAGGTGTTTTTGAGGATTCAGAGGATCATCAGCTGATTGTTGATTCCGAGGAATTTGCTACTGAAGCAAAGGGTCATCACTTTGCTCAGGAGTTGCCTGTCAGGCTACCTTTCTGTATGGCTTCTTCTGGATATGGCTGTCGAGCATCTGACTTTGATCGCTCTGAAGAGATACTTTCGCCTCTTTATTATAGATTCAGTCGGAAGCATGTTGCTATTGGTGACAATCATCAGGCCAATATTCCAGCATGGAGGCCTTGTGAATTTAAGAATCAATCAAGGGATTCTGAATACTGTGCTTCTGAATGGACCTCACTCACAAGTTCTTCCTGCAATAATTTTGAAACTGACAGCAACAAATGGCTTGGGACACGGGTAATGCCTATGCCTGATTCTTCTTTGCTTACCTTAGATGACGAAACCTTGCATCACAAGGTCGATTGTAGTTGTATAGATGATGGTTCAATCAGATGTGTGAGGCAGCATGTTACCAGATCAAGAGAAATGATCAAACAAGACGTAGGCCTGGAAAGATTTCAACAGTTGGGATTTGGCAACATGGGAGAGGTAGTGGCTCAAAGTTGGACCGATGAGGAGGAGCAACTTTTTGCTGAAATTGTGTCTTTTAATCCTGCCTCTCTGGGCAAAAACTTCTGGAATAAAATGCCTCTATATTTTCCTAATAAAAGTGGCAAAGAGCTAGTGAGCTACTACTTCAACGTATTCATGCTCAGAAGGCGAGCTGTCCAGAATAGGTTGGACCTAGTGCATGTCGACAGTGATAACGAGGAACTGCAAGAAAATGATGATGGTGAATTTGTATCAGAAGAAGATTCTGTGGAGTCGTCTGTTCCAGCTGAAGAAGATGATGTTGCTGATGATGAAGACAATGATGAAATGGAAACAAGTGAGGAAGTTGACTGCATAGAGAATCACTGCTATCACAAGCATACCAATGATGAGATATATTCCTGTGGTGATACGGAAGAGTCGATTTTTGCATCTAGTACACAACTCACTGGAAGCAAGTTGCCCCCATCAGCAGATTATGATATCCAGGATGAATCTTGCACATCGTTCGAAGGCCAGCACAGCGGGACCGGTTTCGAGGAACCTATTGGTAATTTTCCATTAGAGGATATGAACTTGGTTTACAAAGATGACCAGACTAATGGGTTTTTGGATGGTCATGGTGACCTTCAAGCTTGGGACAAGAGCTATAGCAGTGGTGGATCAGAGAAAGATGAATTCCTATCAACGCTTAATGTGATTGAGGAGGTATTTGGCAAAGAGGACATGTGAGAAATGAGAATTAAAAGCCGTCTCTTGTGGTTTTAACATAGTAACAATTGAATTCCTCTTGGTCTCAATGTAGTTAGTAGTTGTGGTTGCGGTTGAGATAAATATTTAGCGATTAAGAGGTTGTAAATGAATGGAATGTTTATGAATTAACTTTTTTAAGTTATTTATCTGTGTGAAAGAATAGAAAAAGAAGAAAGAATATCATGCTACTAGCTCATCAACAAACTTATTTGTAAATTGATTTTTTGAATTTTAAAATTTTTTATTTAATAATTAATAATTTTATATTATTTTATAGTTGGATTTTGTAAAATATAATAATCTTTTCGTTTGAGATTTGTTGAAATTATTAATAATATAATGTAATTTTTCTCTTTTCAATTTGGGATCGAATTAATAAATAATAAATCTATGATATTTTATATTTGTTTAATATAAATTATTAATTCAGGAGACGAAATTAAAATTATTGTAAATAATCTAAAATATTTATATTATAATAAGTTCAATTGAGAGATTGAATTATTTTACTTAAAAAAACATATGAATATTGAAAAATGCATCTCCAGTGATATTTTTTGCCCGTTGGATCTATTATGAACGGCAGCGATGATCCACGAGAAACAACCGGAAACATCCCTTCGGCGTTGTCCCAAACGATCGACGCGATTTGGGAAGCAAGTTGTCTTCCTCATCGCCTGTGGATCTCGGAGATAACCCTCTACCTCCATGGAATTCTCATCTTCATCTCCTCTCTCTAATCCTTTTTCATACCTCGCTTTTCCGGATAATCTCGATTTCTTTGTTAGCTCTCCTGTTAATGGAGGAAAAAAGTTTTTTTTTTCACTTTTATGCAGAATTTTTTTAGCTTTTTGGTGACCGTGATATCTTATATAATTAAAAGAGAAAATCTATATGAACCTAAAGAATTCATAGAATTTAATAAATTATTTATATTTTTATTAAAATATATTTTTTCTACAAAGATTATTAAATCATATAGATAGAACATTAATAAAATAAAAAAAACATCAAAATAAAAATTAAATCAAAAAATTAACAGGTTGATATCTCTCTATGTACAATAAAATTACTGAAATATCAACAAAATATTGGTGTCTGTAAAACTGAAGGCCAAAGAAAATAAACATTAGCATAAATTGCTAAGTGAATAATAAGAAAAAATGTGTATAAATTTAATCTTATTTAAGATGCCAAAGAAATTGATAAATAATAATTTCTTCTTTACTGTTTGTTTTAAATTCTTATGCATATATATATATATATATATGTATATATATATCATTTTTATAATCATCATCAATGGTATAAATATGGTAATTCAACTATAAGATGATAAATCAATTGAAATATGATAAATCAACTAAAAAGTGAATCATTAAAGCTAATATATCAGAGTGTATATAACATTATCTGACGTATGAGCTAAAAGTCTCATCACTGGTAGAATGCAATAAAAAATAACAACAGGGCATCGAAGCACAAGTAAAATCATGAACGTAAGCAACTCATGCTACCACTACTCAAATCGGCGGTCAGGGCTACCACTACTCAAATCGGCGGTCAGGGTACTCTGGTATAAAGATAGACTCAGAGTTTACACTTTTAATTTTTTCATTTATTTCTTTAATATTTAACTTTAATTTTTTTATCACAGTTATTCAATTATAAGTTAGATCTCAGGTAAAATCTAGATGATCAACTTAAATTAAATCATTTTATAAAATTTACATGTAAGTATTATATATCCAAAAAGTACAAGTATCAATAGGTAAAATAATAACAGACAAAGAAGGTCAAACAATTTAAATAGAATAAATATTAACGAAAGAATAGGTCAGAATCTTCATTTCAATTTTTAAAACAACTAATCACATGTTCATCCTTATATAAAACCTACATATGAATGAGAAATAATATCAATTATTTACCCTCTAATAATTTGATTATTTATTACCCATTTTACTATTTTTAAATTCTATTTAATCCTTCAATTTTAAAAATAATTATATAAATATAAATAATCATTTGTCTCAATTATTCATGCATAAAGAATATGCAAAGAGTTCAAGGATAAAATCTACTCAACTCTATATATAATAAAAGATGTTAAACCTTGGTCGATCGAGCTCTGCTCAAACTAGAATCTACAAATAGAATATAAAAATAAGTCAGAAACTTAAATTAATATCCAATAATAATAATAACACAACATTTACAATAAATTACTGAAGTTCAAACTCAACGGATTGCATTGGGGTTCATTTGAATGAACTTCTCATCCCTGAAACAACAACATTAGGATTGTGGGGTTGCTGTAGAGAAGGAAAGAGGAAGAATGACTTATATAACATTGTTAATGGTTTACTGCTAATTGCTGAAACTAACAATACCATAGCTAAAAGAGAAAAGTTTTCTCTTCGTTGACAACCTTGATTCCAGCAGCTTCAACGACTCTGAAAATGACACGAAACAGCAAGGAAGGAAACAACACCGAACTCTTCTTGCTGTACAAACCAAAAGCCCTAGAAAAGAGGAGCTGTTGCTTACCGGAAGAAGAAGAAGAAGAAAATTTGAACAGCTGCTGAGCAAAATAGCACAAAGGTGAACACGAGGAGAGAAGAAAAGAAAAAAAAAAAGACCTGCTCTCTTTGTTGGTGGGCTCAACTCTTTCTGGCGAAATCCAGCGATAGGGAAAGGCAAAAACAAGGATAGAAAGATAAGAGAAAGGCAAAAACTTTACCTTCAACCGGCAGTAAGCTTCGATGAGCTCGATGGCTGCTGTAGCAGCGTAAGGCGAGCGACAAAATGGGAATGAAGGACTGCTGTCGGTGAAATAGAATCTCTAAAACCAACTGCTGCACTTGAGGAAAGGAGAAGAAGGAGAGCTAGGGCAGTGGCTGGAAAGAAATTGAAGAGAAAAGAAAGAAAAAGAATCGGCGTGTGAGGTGAGGCAGTGAAGGTTGCACGCGTGGGTGGGATGGGAGTGAGGATTGGCAGCGTATGGGGGTATTAAAATAGGAAGGGAGAGAAATGAATTTATTTATTATAATACTTAACACATTCCTATAGGATGCCCTAGTTCAAACCCCTAGATTAGAATCACCTAATACTTGGTTTAACGGATGATCAATTCGTACTTTGGTGGGTTTGGATTAGAGATGATGTTTGATTCAACTTGTTAGATTTGATTAGGTCTAACTTTATTAGTCAAATCTATAGTGGGATTAGGACTATTTTCTTCATTAAATAATACATTAATTGTTTCTTCAATTTTTAATATTTCATTGTTATAAACCCTATAGGCTTTACTAGTGGTTGAGTATCCTAGAAATATACCGTTAGTTGATTTAGAAGTAAATTTTCCTAAATAATCTTTTGTATTTAATATGTGTACTTTACATCCAAAAACTTTAAAGTAGTTAATATTAGGTATCTTTTCATAATATATTTCATATGGTGTTTTATTATGTCATTTAATTATTAAGGTTCTATTTTGGACATAACAGGCAGTATTAACTACTTCTACCCAAAATTTGTTGGGTAGTTTATATTTGTTTAATATGGTTCTAGCTACCCCTTGAAGGGTTTTATTCTTTCGTTCAACTAAACCATTTTGTTGAGGGGTTTTAGGGAAAGAGAATTCATGAAGGTAACCATTTTGGTTACAGAATTCGGTAAACTTATGGTTTTTGAATTCTCCACTATGGTCACTTCTAATTTTTTAATCCTTAGGTTCTTTCCATTTTCTATTAGTTTACATAAATTTATAAATTGGTCATGTGTTTTGTGTTTATATTTTAGAAATTTTACCCAAGTAAACCTAGAGTAGTCATCTACTATTACTAAACAGTATTGACTACCGTTAAGTGACT
>JBAMHZ010217020.1:0-14179 GCA_037177395.1 Alpinia galanga | reverse complement strand
AGGTGACGCTCCCTGTGCGATTGTGCACAAGAACAAAGAATGCACAGTAACTTCGTCCGAAAACCATAGGCATCAGAGTCCGACTGGACTGCGGCCGAATTTCGATTGCGATTCGACTGAAATCTGATCCTGATTAGATGACACTAATGCCCTTAAAGTTCAGGGACTGAGCTTTAGTGCGGATGGTGGCGCACACAGTCACATAAATTTCCATCATATATTATATCATTTCTCTCTCTCTCTATATATATATATATATGACGAATTTATGCGCATCTATGCGCAGAAGGAATGTACAATAATTTTATTAGGCGATATTGGACTCGACATCACTAAAATTCGATCGGATTCTGACTACGATCGATTGGATTCGATCCAATCATGGTCACAACGTCAGGATGAGTCGCGGTGGTGATCCGATTAAAATCCAACCTAATCGCAATCGTAATGCCAATTTATGTTGAGCCACAATTTAATCATATTATAGCCATGATTCGATCACGATTAAATGACACATGCAAGCTTAGGGTTCATGCGTTGAGTTACAGTGCAGATAGTGACTTGACGACGAAAAATTGAATGATGAATCCAACAGTGTGCATCCGTGCGGGATTGCACAATAACGAGCAATGCACATTGCCTTCTCCACGTGCGAGCTCAGTGATGTCGCCACTGTCCAATAGGTTTTCTACTGAGAACAAATCAGATTCTAGCTACGATCTAGCCTAAGGGATGACAGTGGTAATTTCGATGAATTTAGGGGTTAGATTATAGTACACATTGCTCCGAAAACATCATGGTGAAAATACTATGCATTTTTATTTACTGTGCAATTTTGTAGATCGAATGGTAGAGAAAACATCATACACGGGCACGCACACAAGCATTGAACAGGGGCATCAAAACTCTCTCTTTATATATATACGAATCTGATACCTTGCGCGTTTTGCTTTTTGTGCACCCGTGTGTAATGCACAGTAACAAAAGAATGCACAATAATTTTTCACCACGAGCTACTCGTCATTATTGCCATCATTTGGCCAGATTTCGATTGTGATCCAATCGAAATTCGATTGTGATCCGACCGACATTGGAGTCCAATTAGAATGCAATCAAAGGGATGCCGACAATGATTTCAACGGATTTAAGAGCTAGACTATAATATTTATCGCTCTTACTCCGCATAAAAACTTTGACGATGTGAATAAGTTACTATGCATTTTTTTTATTACTATATAATTATGATAGATCGAATGACTAAAAAACCATCTCACAAGCTATCGCGATTATACGTAGCCGATGTGTCACCCATTTAGGCCAATCGCTTGCAAAGGCTTTGTAGCGCCCGACATAAATCACTGCTTTGAGTTCCAAGCAAAAGAGACACGACACCGAAACACGTTTTTTTCCCTATCAAACCGCATTCGAATTTGGACCTACGAAAATGTTACTCCCAGCCACACCCATATCCAAATCCCAATGGGAGCAAAGACTGCAGCTCTTTCCTCTGGGCCCCGCTTGCTCCCGTCCCTCGGGTAATCTTTTGTCAGGTTAGAGTATTCCCTTTTGTGTTATAAAACGAATAGAAGACCGAACCACAGCATCCTTGCCTCCTCTCCCGCTTTCGGGTAGTTTTCTTCGCCCTTCTCTCAGCCTCCTTTGAATCTGGATCTCGAAGAGCCGTAGATCGCGGAGAGAAATCGTCCTGCCTTGCGGTCGCCGGGCTCTGAAGGCGATCGGAGTTGGATCTTGCTTCCGATTCGGCTCGGGTGGGTCAGATCTGATATCCTAAACTTGATTTAGGGAGGAATGCGATTGAAGCTAAGCTAGGTGAGTCTAGATCTGGAAACTTTGTCGATGTATTTTTTTCCTACATCTGGCTTCTACGTTTGGTTTGGGTAGATTATATCGTCGTGGATTGTTCGAGATTTGGTCAGAAATACAGTGGCGGAGATGAGCTTAATTGTTGTTAATTTGTTTGTTATTGCGCTTTTTCTTCTGTTGATAGAATGTTGGGAGGGAGTTTAGATTAAATCTGAAACTGCCTGATGTTTGTTTTGGCTTGGATGTTAAAAGGCGTCGCTTTCTGAGTTTATGTTTGTCTGCTGCTGGTTAATGGAATAACAAGGTCCGTTTGAGAATTTTGTTGATTCTTTGTATTCGTTTAGAGTTTACATATGGCAATTGGTATATTTGTCTGATCCAATAGTTGTTTCTTCTTCTCCAATCGTAGCTTCTCACTTTCGCAGAATTGCTGCTGTTGTCATCTCCACCACGTTGAGGTACTATTCGCTGTGCGGTTCACAATTATTGCTTACATAATATCTACTTTTCCAATGCCAAAGAACGGGATGATTGAATGCAACAACTGCGGCTCCAAATTGGTTGCACCGAGTCCTAGATCTGTATCAAGAGCATATCATAAGCACAGGAGCCAAGTGTCGTCCAAACACAGAGCTCTCAACTTCCTTCTTGTTGTTGGTGATTGCATCTTAGTTGGCCTTCAGGTAGCTTACATTGATTTCTATGCATTAACTTGAGTGTCCTTTGGTTATTCTTTTGGACCAATATTAGACTGACTTGTTCTAAGTTATGTTTTTCATTTAAAAATTCTATTGAAACTTTACCTATGTACCTTTCTCTTTCCCGATTGACATAACGCTAGGAGTATGAATTTGAATTGCATTTAATCACCAATGCTTGTTGGTTACATCAGGTGTTAAAACTATTGCTTCTTGTTTCATCTTTCTCTTTGTCTTACACATGATAGTTGTAAAAATTGAGCTTTGTATTTTACCTGATTTTGTTATTTGTTTTGCAGCCTATATTAGTTTATATGTCCAAGGTGAACGGGAAGTTCAACTTTAGTCCAATCAGTGTGAACTTTTTGACAGAAGTTGCCAAAGTTCTCTTTGCAATCACCATGTTAATTTTGCAGGTTTATTGTTCAACATTTTCTATCTTAGAATTTAATTTATTTAGGTAGAATGTATTTTACGATTTACACTAAGTAATCTCTTTCCAATTCAAAATTAGCCTATAACAGCTGCATACTGTACATTATTTAATAATGTAACTGATAGTGAAGGCTTTTATTCAGCTAACTTTCTTTTTTGTAAGTACAATTTCTTAATCTTATAGCCTAATTTTGCCTTGTTTTAGGAGTTTGGAGTCTCAATAACAGTCTAAATGCTACTTAGAACTAAGGTTTAAAAAAATGTGCTGATCATGTGCAGTCAACAATTGCTTAGTGCATATGTGGTATGTAAGTGCAAAATCTAGGGCATGTGTTATATTAAAAATATTTAATAAAAAATTATATGGATAAAGTAACTAAAATATATTCAGTAAATATCTTAATTAACACATCCAATTCATTCTTCCACATAGAAAAATATATGTATGTCACTCATACAAGATAAAATACTTGAAATATAGTAATCATATTATTCAACAATGTAGAATAGGTTAGATGATATATAACATGTGTATTATTAGTATCTAATAGTGTTTTCACATGCATTTTTAGGTTATTCATCATATAACTTGCATTTTTAGTATATAAATAGTAAATTTTATTAGGTCAGATAGTTGTTATAGCTATACACTAGTATTCATTATGTTATAAATGGTGGGTAGTAGTAAATAATACATCACATATTTGAACATCATCAAGAATGCCTAGTAAACTATCTATGCTAATTTTCTATACAAGAAATTCGGTTAGAGCTTTGACTAAAAGAAGTGAGAAACCTTGTTTTTAACTCTGAAATAGTACAATTCATCATTTGGTATGTCACTTGGCTCGGATAAAAGGACTGCTTATGCTCCAAATTCCTTTTGTGATTAATTTGATAATAAAATCAGTCAATTTTTATGTCTCATTTTTATGCTCGTAACTTTAAATCAAGGACTAACTACCAGAAAAATACAAAACCAAAACCCATAAGGTACCTCAGTAATTTATGTGTATTGTGAAAGAATAAGAAAGAAATTTTTAATACATGTGATCCTGGAGACTCATGTAAGGTAGAGTCTATTGGAGATGATATAATTGGTGTATTTATTCAAGATGTCAAATTGCAAGTCTTTGGCTACATATATGGTAGTGCACAATTGCACACCTGGTGCAAGTTGTTGTTATGGTTCTTGAGTTTGACAAACTTTCGTTTGTGGAGGAAGCTTAGGCTTTAGAACATAAGAAAAATCTACCAAATTTTTGCTTAATTCAATGCAAAACAAAGGAGGCAAGTAGGTTTTTCTATAGCTTATAGTTTCTATAACTAGTCCTTTGTGTATGTTTACACTTTTTTCTGCCACTCTTTTCTACTACAATATATTTAGATTCTTCTTACTACCCTGAATGATCTATTAGATTCTATTATCTGATTCTTGAACTTGAACTACCATCCTTTGCTTGCCATGCTGTTTTGTTTTACTGAGTTAAGTTATAATTTTCCCTAATCATAGTTGATAAATAATTGATCTAACCATTCAGCAGGAGTTTTTCTCTACTTTATTGTCATAGTTTATGTGGTAGGAGGGTGTGTCATGAGTTTATATCTGTATTGTTGACAGGCTAGAAAGCAGAAGGTTGGAGAGAAACCCCTTTTATCAATTTCCACGTTTGTACAGGTATGGCATCTCATTATGCATCCAAAATACATTATAGTCCTTGAGCTTGTACACTGATGAAATTGCTTAATTTTTGAACATTTCCTGGTTTCTTATTTTGTATGTCTTGATTAGTTCTTAATTATAATGTAGGATAATATTTCTTCTTTATTTGGTTTTCATGTGTGCCTTTTAGTGGCAGCTGAAATGATCCTTTTGTCACCTTGGGCTTTAATGATGCCAACTGACTAGCTTAACTGGCTTATAACATAAATTCTGTTGGAACTCCAAGTAATAACATTGCTTGTTAAATATTGAAAGTCTTCTGGTAGTCCAATTTATAGCTTTTCCCGAACAATTTCTCAGCCTATGAGAATGGGGTGTACTAATAAATGTTTGCTTGAAATACAAACACTACCAAAGATTTTGCTTAATCTAGTACAAAATTACATTTGGGAGAGTATGGCAATTATTTTATCACAAACGTACATATCCACAGTCCTGATTAAAACTCTTCAAAGATAATGGACAAAAGAAAAGTTTCACGTGGGTCTAACTCAGAGGATTTTTTAGGTTACAGAAGATATATTGTCTCCATGAATGTTTCTTTCAAGTTTACACAGCCGGATTTTGAGATCATATGTTATCAGGGCCTTTCATGCAGCACATTGCCTTCATTTCTCATAGCCTGTCACTTTCTGTTGCTCACCTTCCTTTACTCTGAAATCAATAGGAGTGAATTAAGTATGTTCGCTCAATGGATTTTTGTATTGAAACTGAATATAGGTTACATACTACTACTGCTACCCCAGAGTTGTTACAACATTGACCAATTTGTTAGATCAAAATAAGGAATAGTTGCTAGTGACCTGGCCGTAGCATGTGTAGGGGCAGTGACTTTTCCTCAGACCCTGCTTTGTAGCTCATAGCTACATGTCTTCTTCCCAGGCCTGAAGAGTCCCACCCTCTGAAGCGCTTTTAACTAATTCACATGTTGATACAACATAAGATGGATTTCCACATAGAATTGTGTTGTCTTCTGCCTGCTAAGCTATGTCATAGAATACAAAGTGGCTTTTGAAACAGTGATTCTGGTAAAGTTTTCTTTCTGAGATCATCTGTTGTGTTACCTTCTGTCGAAGCATTGCTGACAATGTTTTTGGTTAAAGAACACAGGCATAAATGGTGGGTGAACATAGAATCAGGGTTCTCTTGATTTGTTCCTTATTAAGTTGCTATTGTATCGGTGAAAGTTGAAGGGTTTGGAGGCATACTTTGTGAAAGGTTGATATGATTTCTGCACGGTCTTTTTTGAACGAGTTTAGGCTTGATTATAATTGAGTGATAGCTGCGCTATCAATAAATGGAATATGGAGTTCTATTTCTTTCGAAATAGAAGAAGTGCAATAGGTTCTATTGTTTATTTATCTTCTCTTGGGGCAAAAGGTGATTATGCACACCCTAAGCACCCCTACCAACCATCCCACAGCCAACGTAAGGGAGATAAATCACGGGGTATCATTTCAGGCCCAAACGGGCACTAGCACAATGGGAGGGAAAACGTCCCCGTGAGAGATCGACCCTTGCTCCTTGGGACAAATCTACCACTGTGCTAGCCACCCGCCCCTCCTGCAGGGACGCCTATTTGTCTTCTCTGTACTTGGATGCTACGACTGTCATTGTCATTCTTTTTTCCCTTAGTTATCAGTGCTATTGTAGTTATGTTCACATATAAGATTATTATCAAATTCTGTACTCTAAAAACATCGTATTCATGCTATAATCTGATTGATTGTTCCTACATTTTCAGGCAGCTCGGAATAATGTCCTTTTGGCTGTACCTGCTCTTCTGTATGCAATTAACAACTACTTAAAATTTATCATGCAGGTATATTTGTATCTGTATCTGTCATAACAAAGCTGTTATCTATATTTGCCAATGTTAGATTTACTTATTTGGATACCTCTGGTGGTGGTTAATTTTTTTTCCCATTCTCATTAATTTCTCGTCTCTTTGCAGTTATACTTTAATCCTGCAACTGTGAAAATGTTGAGTAACCTGAAGGTATTTTTTTTTAATGAAGCTTAGGCTGAATATAGTTTTTTTTAATCATTTATTTCAACTTAGAAGGGGAGACTTAGTACAACAGTAAAGTTGCTGTCGTGTGACCTAGAGGTCATGGGTTCAAATCTCGTAAATAGTCTATTGCAATATAAGGTAAAACTGTGTAACATAGACCTTTCCTTAGGAAGCTTCGTACATCAGACTGTCCTTTTTTTTTATTTATTTATTTCAACTTAATGTCTTTAAATGGAAAATATTGGCATTTTATAATCTAACTTTGTAATGGATAAATAGCCTATTGAAAAATTGTTATTAGGTGGAAGATATTGGCAATTGTTCATGCAATTTTTTTTTGAAGTTGCAGTTCTTTAGCTATCTCTAATGCGTTTTCAATCTGATATACATATTTTGCTTGATGAAACATGCTGTACGTCATCTTAGCAACACCAATAACCCTTTTTGTTTTTGCTGCAAATTGAGCCAATTTGTGTGAACTTGCCTTTGAAAGACTCCTGTTTATGATCAACTAGTGTTGAGTCATTATGGAAGTAATGGGCTAGATAATAAGCATGTTTCACTGTTTTTATATTAGTTTAAGAGAGTTGTTGATGACCTGTAAACCTAGAATTAAATCTCAAAATAGAGAGATTTTTTTTTGTTTTTCACTGTTTTATGTTTTATTCTCTTTTCTTTTATTTACATGACTTGTTCATACAAATCATAACATGATGACAAACTCAGTCTGTAAGGCATATCGTGGATATTTATCTTTTTTATGCAAACTCTTGTAGGTCTTGGTGATTGCTGTCCTACTAAAGATCATAATGCAAAGACGTTTTTCCATAATTCAGGTATGTTGAACTGAAACTAAGTTTGTATCATGTGAGTTTGTATCGTGTGCATTTGCTTATGGAAGAGTGATGCACTTACCTAGTCATGAATATTTGTGCCTCAGATGAAATGATATTCTTTTACTGGATGATTATTTACACAGTCAATTTACTTTTGGAATTTCATGGTACGGGCTGTAATGTTTTCATATTGCCCTTGGCCCCCTTTCTTTTTTGTTGATTACAGTGGGAAGCTCTTGCACTTTTGCTGATTGGGATAAGTGTAAATCAGCTTAAGTCATTCCCTGAGGGATCCACAGTTCTGGCTCTTCCAGTTACAATGATTGCTTATGTCTATACCTTAGTTTTTGTAAGTCTTATCATCCTGTTTTCATTTTTTTTGTTCCTCTTTTGCGTTGAAATTTCTTTTCCTACTCTTGATTAACCCAATACTTAAATTGCAGATTTGCTTTTTCTTCCTAATACATAAATTATATGTTTGTTGAACTATTTTCATTAAGCTTGTTTCGATTCCAGAATTAATTCGACATAAATTATTAATTCATTTTTCTGTGGAAAAATTGTAGTTTTGATGAGTAATTTTTAGCACATGACATTCTTTTGTTCACATTTAAATGTGCATAAAATTTTAGTTCTGGTTTACCATATAATTCTTTTGTATATTTGGCTATCAAGTATTACATGATCACATAAACATCCTTGCATTTCTTTCCTCTCGGTTGCTCATCTAGTAGAAAATATTAGTTGAAGTTCTTTTACGAGAACTTAATGAAATATTAACAAGTTGCAAGATAAAGTGAATCCTAGTATAGAGATTACTACTTTTCAGTATAGATATTTTGATTTAATATTATGAGGTCACATATCACTATGTAATTCCAGGTTACTGTTCCCTCATTGGCTTCCGTGTACAATGAATATGCTTTGAAGAGTCAGTTTGATACAAGTATCTATCTACAGGTGACTCTTTATAATGAATGTAGCTGACATTTTCAGTCAATGAATAGCTTACATATGGCCTTTGTTGTTTGTTTTTTTCCCTTTGAATATACTTGGGAAATATGCCAGCCCATATACTGATGACAGTTTACTACTCGCTTTTTGTTTTCAGAATTTGTTTTTGTATGGCTATGGTGCAATATTCAACTTTTTGGGCATTATAGGAACTGCCATCTTTAAAGGTTTGTATCCTTTCTCTTGACTTGAAATAATATACCAAATACCTGTATAGCTGTTGTGCTTTTCCTGACTACTATTTTACTTGTGCTAATAACATTCTATTTTTGTATGATTAATTTTAGCAAATTTAGACTCAAACAAGATAATAAAAACACTAAGCAAACACACATTTTATAGAAAATGATATGATAGTGATTCTATGCAGCATGAGTATAATGATGTGGCACTAGTTGACATGATTATAAATATTTATTCTAAAGAAAATATAAGTGATATAATCTCATAAATGAGCATATCAGGAAACTTTACTAATTCAATATCATATAATTTTTATGGGAACTTTAAACCTTTTTTTTTTGTATCATCATATCATTGGATACTTATGAAGGGGGGCTGTAATGTAATGATAAAGTTGCTACTGTGTGACCTTGTGGTCACGAGTCTGAGTCGCAGAAATAACTTTTTGCAATATAGGGTAAGATTGCATACAATAGATCTAATGTAGTTTGACCCTTCCACAGGATACCATATTGATGGAAGTTTTGTGCACCAGATTAGCCTCTTATATCATTGGATATTTATACCACGATTTGAAATGCTAAGTCATGCTACTCGAAATGAATGGTTTTTACCATTCCAACATGGAACTGACATGCAGGAATCTTGCAGCGGCAAGGGGTGATCGACGGTAGATTCTGCGGCGGTGGAATTGCAAATGCAAATCTGTGGCAGAATCACAATCGTGAATCCGTGGCAAATGCGATCGTGATCGATCCACAACGGACGCGATCACGATCGATCTACGGCGGACGCGATCTTGATTTTGCTGCGATCATTTAATTAAATAAATTAGTAACTAACTAATATAATTATAATATATAAATTTATATTTTTTATTAAAAAAGAAGAAGATATTTTAATTAAAATTCTGAATTTGAATTTATAATAGAAAAATATTGAAATCGTATCGGCACGATACAATATAGTATCGAAATCGTATTATTCTAGTCGCGGATCAAAATCTTAACACGGCTTGAAATTTTGAACCTTGATTTATACTAAACGATAACACAACATAATATGACAAAACCATGACAAGACAAATGCTTATATCTATGCGGGATTTGTGAATGCATGTTACAAATAGAAAGAGATCCTATTTAGTCATTGGTCAAATCTTAGTATTTTGTAACTTTGTTTCGTTTGTACTTGAGTTTGATTTAATTTGGAAGAGATCACAATAGTTTATGTTCTTTGAGTTGTATCCTTCTATTTTTGTATAACAAATTCTCTTGTTTCACATTTCAAAATCATCTACAGGACCTAGTAGCTTCAATATCCTGGAAGGGCACTCAAGAGCGACAATGTTTTTAATATGCAACAATGCAGCACAGGGCATATTGTCATCATTCTTTTTTAAGTATGCTGGTAAGTTATCATAACTCTGTTATTTTTGACTTATGACGGTTATCAAGACTTGTGGATCTTAGGGATATTTTTCTTTTACACTTTGTCCGACTGCTCTAATGGTTCTGGCAGACACCATCTTGAAGAAGTATTCATCTACTGTGGCTACAATTTTTACTGGGATTGCATCTGCTGCTTTATTCGGCCATACATTGACCATGAATTTTATCTTGGGAATATCAATAGTCTTTATTTCAATGCATCAGGTATTTGATGAAATAGGTTCTTAAAACCATTCTAGTCATTCAGTTCCATGATAGCCTTGCCCTTTTTCCATCAGTTCTTTTCTCCCATGGCCAAAGTCAAAGACGAGGCACCAGTTGGATCATTAGAGATGATAGAACCACAACGTGCCAGGTTATCCCTTAAATTAATTTTATTGTTCTTTGTGTAGTTCGAGATGTTGATTCTGATCTATAGTTTCTCTTGTGTGAAAAAAAATCTAAGATATCAAATATTATCTTATATAATCATTTTAAAGGGCTTCATCACTTAAATTTAGTTGTATGGCTGTCTCTGGTCCAGGTTGAAAGATGATTCTTTTGCAAACATGGCTGCTGGAGCTACTGAAGATGTAAGATGCTGTGAAGCTCATTTCTTGCATTAGGTTTAACTATTATATTCTTACACATAAAAACTATTTCTTTTCAGGCTGCACATCACGTTGGACACGAAGAGAGACAACCACTTTTGCCCATATAATGTTTCTTTGAGGCACTACTCAAATCCTTGATTATTATTTGAAGCATTATCTGATAACTAAAGTTGCATGTCAAATCTGTAGCCTTCATTTTTACTCGAAAGATATTTATGTTTGATTATTCTGCCTTGGTATAGTATAGTGTTCCTAGTCTATTCTCTTAACCTTATTAAATTTATTGTTTTGGTATCTAGGCTGAAGAATAATATCCTAACATATTATAGATTTTATCAGACTTCGTTCTTGCATTCTCTTAACAATCATTTATGGAAGTCAAATACTTGAATACACATTGTGTCCCTTTAGATTTGACAATATTAACCAATGAAATTTTCATTCTGTTTTATTTCCTGCCAAATCTAATGAGATTTTATCTTCTTCATAGGTAGATTCACTTGTTCATTGATAAGTGGGTTGTGCTAGCCTGGAAAAGTATAGAAAAACATTGGTCTTGTTGAGTAGAATTGTCTGATAGAGGATAATTAATGTTAACTTGGTAATATTCTTCCAGCGTATATTAGGCAATCTTAGTTCATTAGCCTTGTTTCTTATATTACGTTTTCCAAAAGTTTGCTGATAATTTTACACTTTCCAATCTTAGTCAAATTCCTTGTGAAGCTTAGATGAATACCTGTCCTATCCTTTCACCTAAATTTACATTAATATTGGTCAACTTCTTAAGTCAAAACTGTAGTGACAGCAAATTTAAGTTGCATACTATTTTTTGCTACAGGTATATTTGAGTTCTTGTTTATTAACTTTAGACCCAGAGGAGGCACCAACAGGGAAAATAACTATCCAAGAGTGGAAAAAAGGAATTCTTGATCCGCGATGGTCATGTTTCTCTGTGATCAATGTTTTGTTTGAGAAAGAAGAAAGTAGCAGCCATTACTTGAAACTGCAGAGGATGGTATTAAAGAAATTGTACAGGTGGATCCAAACATCAATTAATGGTGTAATTTTCAATAACTAGACTTCCCTAGAAATCATTTTCCATAAACCTCACAGGTCTGTCATTATTCTGTTTTACATTCCCTCTCTAGGCATTTTGATATTTCGTTCCTTACCATATGTCTCAATTTATTCAATAAAATAATGATTCATGTTAAATTGATACCCCCTGCTTGTAGCTGTCTCTCTTGGAGTGTTTTGAGGATCAGCAAAAATTATATTGGAAATAATTGTTTATTGTGTCAATGTAGCAAATAATGCTTGTCGGCTTATTCTGCTACCAAGAATATTGTCAGTTCATTCTTTTCTGCATTGAAATGTTCATACATTTCCCTCACAAGATTGGGAGCTTGTGAATTGTGTTATTGTTTGGTGCATGTTGCAATAAGCACAGAATATGAGTATTGGATCTGACAGATCGCGTAGATGTTAGAAATCTTCCCAAATCTTGATAAAATGGCAAGTCTTTAAATTGGTTCTCACACACACAAGTGACGAAGTTTGAACTTTCTCCCCCTATTCATTTATTCATATAGCCGATTGTTTCTAAAGATTTATTTCAGGTGCAAGACAAATGAGCTTCGATGATTATGTCATCACGAAGGCCTTTAGCAAGATTGAATGCGTTGTCAACTTTATGATCCAGTACAGCGATGATCTCGTCTTCTTGACAGAAGGAAGTTGTTTCGTGCTTGTGTTTACTTTGAACGTGATTGGTGGTCATATATCAATTTCTTGATTCTGTTGGTTAAATAGGTACTAAGGACTCGATTCTTTTTCTTTGCGATTCCATATGATAGCATTTCTGATCTAGTGTTTAGGACATATTTTGTTAACCTAAATAGGTTTTCTACAAAAGAAATTATTCACCACCACAAGAAAATGAACATTATAGACATTATTATATATATATTTTTTACTTTTAGCTGTTTTTGGCCGACAATGTTAGGGCGTGGCGTGGCGTGGCGTGGCGTGATGGAGTCCCTTGGTAGCAGCAGCACACGCCTACACGCTATGCATGTGGACAGTGTCTGTGTGCTGCCCAGCCTAGCAACCAGACTTTCTGCTACATGTGGGAGTTCCACTAAAGTTGGCTACATGGTCTGCTGTGGCTTGGGACACCTGTGGATTCAGTCCTGTCCTATGGCACGCGTGGAGTCCTCATTCGTAGAAACCTTACATTGAATGAACCAACTACAAAATCTCTCTAATGATGAACTAGAATAAGTACAAACAGATGACAATTTCTGTCACCTTCTATGGGTGAAAATCCTTACCCCTAAATGATTAAAAAAAAAATCTCGGTTCATTAAATCTATGGGTGAAAATCATTAAATTAGATCGACAAGATCTGCTGATCAAGAGTATATATAAAAATCTCAATAAATAAATTTAAGAAACATATAATAGATATAGAGACAACTTTTGCAATTGAAAAGAAAGTTGGCACAATTTAAACCTCGGGAGTGCCTAGATGTTTTCCTTAATACTGTATGTTGGTGTCACGGCTGATACTAGTCACATGAATTCTAGTGCTATATATAATTGAAATGTGAAATATATTTAATTCACCGATTGCTCTATTTCTTTGACCATTAGCGTGGATAATTTTCGGGTCTCCACCATAGATGAATATTTAATCATCTGACCTTTTTATCAGATGAAGACTGACTCATTTTGAGATTCACATATATTTTCGGTGGCCTATGGGCTACAAAGGAGAGAACTCTTTCTTTTTTCTATTAGTTTTTACTGCACTGAATATTTTATCTTTTTTGTAATTATATATTGTTATTATATTTTACTCTATTTATCTCTCTATTTGACTTAAGCGTCGGAGGGTCATAGCTGAACATCCTAGCAGCAGTTGTTTGACATGTGTTAACTTTGACATGAATTTTACTATTGCGGTTGGAGAGAACTCATCGTCGGCTACATAAGATCGGGGAAGAAAAATCTAGACTGCATCAGTTGGCACCATCTATGGGAAACTTCGAGCATGACGTCGAGATGCACTGCAAGGAGTTCCTTTAATGACTTTCTCATTGGAGGAGGCCTCATTGTTATGATACACGGTCTATTGGAAGCGATCATGAGATATGCTTCCAACCGCTCAGCTGAGGTAAGCTCTTATTCACTTGGTCACTCGGCTGCCTAGCCAATTGACAACTCGACTGTACAACCAGTTGACCACTTAGTTGCATAATAATTTGGCCACTAGGCCGCATAGTTAGTCGGTCACTTGGTTGCATGACAAGTTGTCCAATCGGCTGCATAACCAGTTAGTCACTTGGCTGAGTTAAGTTGTTTCACTCTGTAGCTCTTTCGAGAACATATTTCACCCCTTTTGGC